>JARLTB010000067.1:4487500-4727500 GCA_030141615.1 Unio pictorum
AATGCATTTTCATAATCATGAAAGAAGCTTCACAGAGATTCATTAGTTTTATTACTTATAACTGATTATCAACAGGTCCTACTGTTTAGCCACATAATTATATGTGCTGAATATGTTTGACAAATAATGTATTAGTATGATATACAAACAGATATTTAGTTGGTATAGTGTGGCAATATAGATAAATTAGGGACTAATAACTTGGCACATGCTCTTCATTAATTTTGATAATCGATAAGTGAGACATATATAACTGTTTAGAGAAGGAAATCCATAAATGTTGTTTTACATACTGATTTAAAAAACTACAAGCAAATTTTTTAAAAGTTAATGAACATACACACTACATGAAAGTCTGGGCATGCATGTTGAGCCGATGATTAGGCTGTAAAATGTATTAGTTTGGCTCCAAGATCAAAAGGCCGACTTCAGAATAAATTATCTTAACTTCATAATAATTAATAACAAGTATAAAGAAAACAGTGTTTAGGAGATAGAAATAAACCTTAAGCAAAACCATAAAGACACTAATGATGCAGTTGCCCCCACTGAACAATGACTAGGTCTTTCTCCCAACAGTAAGCATGAAAAATTTCATGCAATGTTCCATAATGCACCATACCAAAGTAGCTACATAACATGTACTTCATTTCAGGACCTTGAAGGTAACAATGAAGTTGCTAGCAGAAAAGTGAATTTGAAACAAAACAGATCTAATGATGAACACTTGAAGATGCAAAAGAAATGTGAAGTTAGTATAAAAAAATAGAATAATGTATCACTGTCTTATTTAATAGTGCATTTCTGCATGACAGTTACTGATATGCCATCATATTATCCATTTGTCTTCCTGATCAGTTAAATTTCTCAATTCTCTGCATGCAGGACAGTACTTGAATATATATTGGATAACTAACTGATTATAAAAATCCTTACATAAGTATAAAGGATCAGTGTCAGTGTCAACTTTCTTTGTTAGCTTAATTCCAAATTTATACTAATTATTAATCATATATTTATGCAAATAAATGTTAGCAATTATTTTGCATGATTCTGACTAATGTCATTAAATTCCATTATACAATTCAATACAAATAAATAATGTCTAACATTTATTCCCATGATAAGTTTCTTTATGCTGATGTAAAGTTTACAGAGGTTTACTCGTTCATGTAGCGAGTCTTTGAGCCTTTTGTCTTTACCACATTTGAGACAGAAAATTAAACATTTATATGTTTTAAAGTTTATGTTTCTATAGATTATATGCTTAATTATTTCATCTTCAGTTTTTATGCACTTGGTTTTTAAATTAGTAGTAACAAAGTAATTTTTTCTATCTTTGATTGCAGGAAGGAAAAGGATCAGAAGGAACAGAACAAGAGTTAGCAATTGTTGAATACAACAACAAAAAATTTTATCTGGGCATTTTTTCAGATGAAAACACTTATATTTTGTAAAGAACCAATAGCAAAAGTGCAAAAGGAGACACTGACATACATCACCAGCAAAATGTCAATGCAGCTTGATAGAAAAGATAAGCAGATTATAGATACAGCTTATCTAGTGTGTACATTTTTCGAACATGTCACCAAAGACATAATTTCATTTTAAAAGTATTAACAAGGAGAGACTGGAAACTAAAATAAAAAATTATTTAAAATAAGTCTAACAATCTTGGCACTGTGACACAAAACTGCAAAATTGATACTAATCATATGACATAAAAGTAAATTGATATATGATCTTTGTGATTTATTTTCCTTTGGAGTCAGGTTTGATTCTTTCATGACATCACTGTTTTGAGCAACATTTAAAAACTTTTCAATCTTTAATGCTAAAATATGAAAATTATGACACAATCTATATAGGAAGTATTTTGTACTATTTTCTTAACACAGTATATGTACACTAGTTATTGTTTGCTTCTTTACAAAATATGATCGTGCTATTATAACCATTAGGGCTGTTCCATTTAAATATACATGGTACCCAGGGAAGACAGATTTTTTTAAATATATGCCAGGATACTTTGATTTCAATGATTTCATATTAAATGATAAGAAAATTCTAAATTGCATCTATGGGTAAGAACCCCATTTTAAAAGTGCCTTCCCTGGGTTCCATTTATGTTCTAATGGAACAGCCCTTACTATCTAGAACAATGTTCATTATTCAGTTTAAGGTGACACACTTTTAGGTATCTATCTGTGCACTGATCATGGAAAGAAGGCTTATCATGGTCTTCAGGATGACAAACTTGGTGTAGGGATGACATCTTTCTTTGTATCCAAATATTATATCAAAATAAAATCTATAACTAGTCATATTTAACATTAGCACCTCTTGGTACAAGCAAATATTAAAAGATATTAAATGGTATGTAATTGTATTCAGGAATTACCTTATATTTAATTAGACATGTGATATGTTTGAAAAGGACTGATACAAAAATTGTGCTCTTTTTCTATGTAACAGAAAGGTACTTACATGATTTTTAAAAAATTCTATTCTTGTGGTAACAAAATCAAAGGAAACCTTCTTAGAAGACATAAAAAAGGTCAAAAAGAAGTGTTGCTTGTTCATTTGACATTCATGCATACACTCAAGTAATAGGAAAATAAGGATTTATAGTAAAGAACTAAAGAACATTAAAATATAGTTTGTAGAGGTATGTATTGCTGTTATACATGATGATAATACAGGGTGAAACAAATGTTTCAAAAATTGTAAACTGAAATATCTAGACTTCTAAAAAAAGTAATATTACTACAATGACTTTGATTTACTGTCATATAGACACATTTAGTAATCTTCTTAAACAGAGTTTGAAGATCACATTTTAGTAATATTGTTGTGAGCCAGATAATGTCTGACATTTGTTGTCTTGTATAGTAACATTACAATATTTCAACTAGTTTATTTCATCAGCTTCATAAACCCAATTTATATGCAACAAATATGGTACAAAGGAATGCTTCATACATGCCATGTAAGAAAAATAAAGGTTACATGAGCATAATGAATTATCTTTCAATTCAACACACACTTTTTATTCATGATAACAAATATATTAAACTATGTCACCACACACACACACACACACACACATATAACATTCACTACATAAATGAAATTTTGTCTCTGTTTATGGTGGCTACATATATGAGCCAGATTCTGAATGAAAAAATGTACATAAATATGATGATTTCCAGACCATCCTAGGCTGGTCCCATCATGAAACTGTACTTTGTACTGATCCCAGCTTAAGTATCATCTGTACTAGACTAAGACTAATCCCAGAGTTACTGCATATTGTGTGCTGATCCCAGCTTAGGTAAATCTATGCTCAGTTCCTCTCAGCTAGAAGAAAGTATTCTAAGTTCAAATTGAATGTATCCTAACAAGGTCTAAAACACCTGACTGACCCCAACTTGGCAATATAGTGATATTATCACATTCATATACACATTTACTGGAAGCACACAAAATATCAAATATGTCCTGATTTGCATCATCACTTGAACAAACTTTTCCAATAATCAAGACAAGCATAAATTGCAACATATTTAAAACATACTAATCCAATAATTTAAGTTGTGTTACACAAACACATTTCGAGCTGATCGATCAAGCAAAATGAACAGTTTCCATTGTCTAATTTTGAGTTGAAAAGCTGCTGCTGTAATTGTTGTTTTGGTAATAAAATTTATATTCTTATTAGATCTTTTCTGAAGGGTAAATCAATTGTACCTCAAAGTTGAATGAGAACTATGTCATTATTTTTGTCCATCTTGATTAATCTTGTCAATAAAAGTGGACTTCTTTTTGTGACCTCTTATATGTGTATCATTACTATGTCGTACACATTTCAGACACTATGTATTGACATTAATATAGAAAATTTTATCTACTGTGTTTGTGTTCTTTGAAAGCTAAAAGAAAAATCACTGAAAGTTTACACTGAATGTTTCAGTGTAAATCTAATTTTTTAAGCTCTACCATAAGGAAATTTTCAATGGTTCTTTTGCAACATTAAAGTTACTGCAATATTAACAGTATATCTTTTGACATGGACTCCCATTTTTTATAAAAAGTGTCAGAAAATAATTAATCATTGTGCTTCAATGTAAGATAGAAATTTCCCCTTGGGATTACAAATTTGCATCAAACTCTCAGAACAGCCTTGTGTACCACTTAAAATTCTGATGGAATTTATTTTCATGGTCTACACAGATGCATCCAACGGATTCTGTTATTACTACCATGGGCAGTCTTGACTTGGGAAGGTGGTACAGTTGATAATCAGTAGGGTAATATTAGTATATGAAAAGCGTTTACAAGTAATATTAAACAAAGTTCAAGTCCTATATGAATAACAACACAGAATTTTCTTTTATATTCTGAAGGAAGTGTGAGGCTTAGTTCTAGTAATCTTACATCAGATATTTTAAATGACCACATTAATGTTACACTGTAAGCATGGAAATAGGGTAATGTTGCTACTTGTGCTTTGGAATTAACGATTTAGAATTTTTTTCTACACCATGTTTTCCAAATCACATAAGTCAGTGTTACACTGTTAAATGGAAATAGGGTAATGTCACTACATGAACAATTTAGAATTGTGGCTGCATCAATTTTTGGAGATAAAAACAATCAATTTCACACTGTCACATAGAAATAAGGTAATGTTACTACACAAATTTGACGATTGACTATGCAGTATTGTTACTACATCAGATTTTTTATATCACAAACTCTGCTTTACAATGTCACATGGAAATAGGGTAATATTACTACATGGGTTTGGTGGAGAGCTATGTAGTATTGTTACTACATCAGATTTTTGAGATCACAACATGAGTGCTGGGAAATGGGGTATTGTTACTACATTCATTTGGTGGAGAGCTATGTAGTATTGTTACTAAATCAGGTTTTGGAGAAAAGAAATCAGTGCTTGGAAATAGGGTATTGTTACTGCATGGGTTTGGTGGAGAGCTATGTAGTATTGTTACTACATCAGATTTTGAAGACAACAAATCATTACTGGGAAATAGGGTATTGTTACTATATGGGTTTGGTAGAGAGCTATGTAGTATTGTTACTACATAAGTTGTAGTATTGTTACTATATCGGACCCTGGGGCTCAAAATATCAGTACCTGGAAATAGAGTAACGTTACTACATGGTTTGGGTGATAGCTTTGTAGTATTGATACTAGATTAAGTTTTGGAGATCACAAAATCAGTGCTTGGAAAGAGGGTAATGTTGCTACATGGGTTTTGGGGGATGGCTGTGATGGCTATGTAGTATTGTTGCTACATCAAGTTTTGGAGGTCACAAATTAGTGCTTGGACATAGGGTAATGTTACTATATGGGTATGGGGGATAGCATTAGAGCTATGTAGTATTGTTACTACATCAGGTTTTGGAAATGAAACAATTAGTGCCTGAACATAGGGTAATGTTACTATATGGGTTTGCAGGGATAGTGTTGTAGTATTAATACTACATCAGTTGTAGTATTGTTACTACATCAGGTTTTGGAGATCATAAAATTAGTGCCTGAACATAGGGTAATGTTACTAATTGGGTTTAGTGGGGATAGCTTTGTAGTATTAATACTACATCAGTTGTAGTATTGTTACTACATCAGGTTGTAGAGATCATAAAATTAGTGCCTGAACATAGGGTAATGTTACTACATGGGTTTGGTAGGGATAGCTTTGTAGCATTGTTACTACACCAGGTTTTGGAGATCATAAAATTAGCGGCTGCACATAGAGTAATGTTACTACATGGGTTTGCAGGGATAGTGTTGTAGTATTAATACTACATCAGTTGTAGTATTGTTACTACATCAGATTTTGGAGATCATAAAATTAGTGCCTGAACATAGGGTAATGTTACTACATGGGTTTGGTGGGAATAGCTTTGTAGTATTAATACTACATCAGTTGTAGTATTGTTACTACACCAGGTTTTGGAGATCATAAAATTAGTGGCTGCACATAGAGTAATGTTACTACATGGGTTTGCAGGGATAGTGTTGTAGTATTAATACTACATCAGTTGTAGTATTGTTACTACATCAGGTTTTGGAGATCATAAAATTAGTGCCTGAACATAGGGTAATGTTACTACATGGTTTTGGTGGGGATAGCTTTGTAGTATTAATACTACATCAGTTGTAGTATTGTTACTATAGCCAAAATCCCTTAAAAAGGACAAGCAAGCAATTCCTTTTTTATTCTGACAGCCATTCCTAATAATCATAACAAATTTCCAGGAATTCTGCTCAGGAGGTCAGGTTGGTCATTCAAGACCAACAAAGCATCATTATAAGCTAAAAACTATGTTCATACGAGTAGCTGTGCTGTAAAAGTAACAATACCAATGGCTGCCATTGGAAATCAGACTTATATGATTTCCATGTAGGGCCAACTAGATATCAAAAAAAGTCTTGTAGTTAAAGTACCATATAAATGTGACCAGCCATTCAGGACAAGAAGCCATAAAGAGTTTTGTTTGATAATGATTATACCAATCAGGTAATTTATGACCAAGTCTTTCAGTAAATTCCCCTGATATGACAGTTGCAATAATAGGATTTTCAAGAAGGTGACTGGTTTACCATCTCGATCATAAGAAGCCTTTTGGTGAAACTCTCATGTAAATACAACCTTCCATTCATAAGGATAATAAGATTTTGGGATCTAATGTCATCTTCTGCATCAAAGGTCAAGCGAAGATCTGTATTGATTGTTCAGCCACCAGGTTTAATTTGACCAAATTAATCCTCTTTGTACTCTTTATCAACTGCTTTTATCAATTCAGGCAATAGTTCAAATTGCCCAAAGGCTTGCATTTTGAGGATTTTACAAGTTTTCATGGAGCATTTTTGTTACAGAACTTTTCTCTATGTTACTTTCCTAATCAATTAATATAAGAAATGAGAAAAACTACAATTAGCACATTTATTAAATGAATCTGATATCATCTGATGAAATGATTATTCTTTCTGTAAAAAAATATAAACAATGCAAAGTCTAAATTGAAAAGGCAAAATGTTTTAATCTGTTTTATTGGTTCATATTCTCTAAAATAATTTCAAGGAGTTTAAGGAAAACAATCAAGGAGTTTCTAAGTAAAATTGAAGGACTTTTCAAAGAGAAAACTTTTTAGAATTAAATTTTTCAAGGCAACTCCTCTGATTTAGGAATCTGACAAAGTTGTACAAACCACGATCATTCTGCATTCTGGTGTTATTCCCACAGCCTGTGAACAATCAGCTGGAGGCAATCCAGTTTTATTTTGGACAGGTGTCGCAGCAGCCTTTTCACTCGATGTCAGTGACAGTTGTGCTCCATCTACCATTGGAATATAATAATTATGTACAAGAAACTCATACAAGTGTTAATGAAATTGGTTTCTAGCCATTTTGTAGTTGTGAAAAATCATTGTCAACATGAAGATGTTTGTTTTCATTCTGAATACTTAACTTCTTATCAATGCCAAACCAACATGTATAGCTGAAAAGAATGGGTCAGTAACTTCACCTATAAACATTATTATAACCCCCAGAAGTTTCAGTGTATCTGAAGTTCATTTTTCAAGAGAGTTCTATAAACTATCCTCTAACCTATTTCTCATGCAACTATAATCCTCTACAATTACAACCCTATACATTATACAAAGGAAACATATTAGATGTCACTGGATAATTGCTACACGAGTCAGTAACTTAATAATTAATAATTAATTAATTAATATAAAAACTAAAGTTGCCACATTTCTTAATAATAATTTAAGGTAGTTTAATTATACTACATTCACAATTTTTTTAAAACCATGGTTTGATCGATCACTTGAAATGAGTTGATCGTAGACTCGGCTAGGACCATGTTTGCATTTTCATGCCTTTTACCCTTTCAGTTAGTAAACCCCCAATATTTGATACAAAATACGTAATTCACAATACAAGAAATACTTAAATTGGACATCAAAACATCATCAGCATTTAATTAAGTTCTCACATAAATGCTCATGGACATAGCTGTTATGGTAGATTGTCGTGTTTGTATACAGCAGGGCACATTTATCATTACACTTAAAATGAACTCAAAGATTGAACTAAAACATGAATTTCACTTGATATAAAAACTTATTGAATTGGTATTTATTTACTAAAATGCAGCATAAAGTAGGCATTACTGACATTTTCTTTAATCAAAATTTCATTGCATATTGTTATTTATGACATAGAAAGAAATTATGTTGTTTTAAGAAAATACATGACTTCCTAATAAAAGTTAGTAACTTTATAATGTTGATTCAAATTTCCAGATCACACCAACCATTTTTGACGAGCAATATATCAAGGTTTCAGTTACCAATTTTGAACACAATTTTCTTCATACGAGTCGAATGTTTGGAACTTACTATGTAACAAAAATGGGATCCAACCCCGACCTAGTGTTATAAGTGGATTCGCAAGTTATCAAGAATGTTATGTACCAAGAAATTCACCCCTAAGAAAAATGTGAAGATCTGATTTAAATTTTAGGTCGTTACATCCGTTTCTTACACATTTAACTGTTTTGTCTTGTATTTGTTTCTAAGCAAAACCATTTTAGCCCACAAGAAAAGAAAAACCAACAAGTGAAATTGTTGATATGCATATTGGTACTGATTACTTTACTGATGATCTGCTTTTCAGGCTTTAATAGAAACTTTAAAACTTTTTGGAACTTCTTCACTTTGCTGACTATGCCATTTCTTGCTTATAAAGGACTAGTCTTCTTTCTGCAGAGGGAGTGTAGTTCATTTCAATATGGTGACCAAATTATTAAGGCTTGGCAAACTAAATTGTAATGGCCACTAAAATGTTAATTGTAAATGGCTAGTAATCTCTGGTAAATATGTGGAATACATGCAAGGCAGGTATATACAAAACATAATTTCTGAAGTTTTCATACCTTTCTCAGTGTGGGAACCTGCCCCACTATCTGCCATGATTACATGTATATATATTCCGTTCTGTAACTTATCTTCAATGAGCAGCTTCTGTTACCTTCGCTTGGATTAATAGATCTGCAACACAGAGTAAAAGTTATCAATTAAAGGAAAAATACAACCTGCTCATTTCATTTCCCAACAGTTTTTTCATTTAACTATTTTGTCTTGATATGAGGAAAGAATAATGTAAATTTATATACCATAATACCAGAATTTCAAGACCTGTTCTGGAATAAAGCTGCCAGGCATAGCAACTATAAAATTGCATCGCTATTAAAGAGCAACAAAGAAGCATATAAACTGACTGGAAGTTTACTTGTTTGATATATTTCGTTGTCTTTGAATATTAGTAATATGAAGCAGATGCAAAGAAAATTAAATTAAATTGGTTTATGGTTGTTTTCTTATATGAAGAATGAATAAATCATTATATCCAATGCAAAGGTGCATGTGCCGATATATTGTACTTTCCCTCTATGAGGGGTAAGAAGAAGAACGATCTCCCTCAATGCAATGGAACAGTCCTTCTTATGCGCTACTTTAGAGATCACACTGGGTCTGCTAGATAACCTGTAGATGAATTGCCCAGACAAGACAGGAATTTCATTATAAAAAAAATTCCCCATGAATGAGAGCCTGTTTTTGGTCATGATAGTAGAGGCCTTCATAAGTGACTTATCTTATCATAACTGTAAGTAGTTCAGGTAGTTCACTGATAGAGCATCTATTTCACTGACAACACGGGTCAAGTTTTAAATGAAACCAATGAAACTAGTTAGAGCATAATAGCATCTTGTTAGCCAGGCTAACCCTAACCCTATGACAGATTCTACTTTGGTCAAAGAGCAAATATCTTTCAACTAATGTAATCAAACTAAAACAGATGATCAGATTAGCCTTTGCTTTGTTCCATACTCTCTTTTCCATGATGAAGCAGAGTGTCAGCAATTGTGGAATGGTAGCCTTTGATTGTGATTGATACTTTTTCTCATTATACAGAGCCACAGTAAGACATTTAAGGTTATTGATGCCTACAGTAGTATTGATTTGAATGAACCCATTAATAATGAAGTTAGCCTGACATATGAAGAACTTGGAGGTGGACTTGTCATTGAAGATATCATTTAAAAAATCCCAAACAAGAATAGAAAGGTCTGGGAATTGTTTCCACCTTGCTATCTGTAACGTTGTCAGACAGAATGATAGCTCCCCTCCCAGGTAGATCTTCCCTCCACAAATGAGAAGGTTTCAAAATGATATGTCCACAGCAAATCTTTTCACAAAATTAAAGCCTTTTTCAAGGATATAGGGAAAGTGTGAAGTTTATATATCTCCACAAAAAAAGTTTTTGGCAATGTTGTTATCTAGGAAGATGCTGGCAAAGACTTAAATTTATTGCCATGTTAAAGAAGTAACTACATGTATATGTTTTTAAATGGTGTTCTGAGTCTAAATAACTTCAACCCACTAAAGTGTCATGTGGCAATGGAAACAACATAACCCATCTAACAGTGAAGAATCTGAACCTTCCCCAAACTAGGATCTATGGTGGTATGAAGATGATATTCATTCTTGTGCGTGGCAAAAATGATCAACCTTTCTCTGCCTCTTTCTATTTGAGTTCTGAAGAACTGCAGTTTTATAAGTTTGTAGATTCAGTAGCTTCTGTTCTATGGGCATCCCTGCAATTAAATTTCCTTAAAAATCCCTCCACTGTTGCTGAGAACTTAAGGAAGGTCCGAGCACTGGTTTCCTTGGTGACTGGCAACGTTTTGTCAACCTGACCATTAAAGATAAAACATTTAATGTAGCTGGTCCATAATTCTGATATGTGAGATAGTAACTGAGACTATTTGTTGCTTTCAATCTTGCTCCCTAGCAACTGATGTGGTGTTGAAGTTGAACCCTAGCGTACAAACTGATGATGTCCTCATTCCTCAAGGGGCACTTCTGCATCTTAGTCTTTAGTACCTGCAGACAATATATACATGTATAGCACACCTCCTGCTTTATAAACTCCAGAGTGTCTGTTCATAACTACACACCATGTACCAAGAGTGCTTAAGTAATGAGGGCAACAAAGTGATCAACACTAAATAGCCAAACACTTTTTTCCGAATAAAGAAAAGAAAAATGGGAAATTTACAATTGGAGTTTACTTCCCTTCAAAGAGAACAATTCTACTCCTATAATTGAAAACTTCCAAAATGCTTAATTGTGGATTATGAAACCTCTCCATTGACAGAGTGCTACTTGGCATGAGTGGAGGTAGTAACTGAAGTATTCCCATGATCTGCTATCAATCTCAGAGAGATCACTTTATCTAACTACCACCAAGGTTGGAAGATAACTTTCAATTTTAGCAAAATCATTTTTGTCTAGATTCCAGTGCTGGATTTGTAAGGTAGAATTATGTTCTCTTAAAATATTATGACTGAGTAACATATGTGAAGAAGAAACAATAACAAGAGTCCCTGAAATTATCCAAAAAGATTTTCCATAACTTAAAGACACAAACTCCTTCTTTATAATTGCTAATCACTGAATGTATCTGTTATTATCCAGTTAATGACATCAAACAAACTGTCTAGTTTTCTGTCATAAAGGATAAGTACTTTTGTTGTCTTGTTTTGTAATGAATACTCAAATGCACAATACTGAACATTCTTTTGGTCAATTTTGACACTGTATAAAGTTGATTAATTCATTTATCGTGTCAAAATTAATGCTCAAAACATAAAAATATTCTGTTTTGTAAGATTAGATACATTATCTTTTATTAAAGGAGCAAAATTTATTAAAATAACATAATACATATATAACTCAAAATACAAATACTCTCAGATAATAAATACACCAAAACATTCCCAAATATAGCTGGGAAAATTGCAGGCATATGTCATTCCAGACTCTACAGATAATTTCTGAGCAAAGGATAAATATGGAGACAGTATGTTTGTTATGTTTCATACAAAGAATTTCTGATTGCTTTTGTTTCATAATGCACAAAAAAAGAGAAACATGGACAGTCTAGGGATGGGAAACACTAAATTTTTTTGTTGTTGCCTAATTGCCTAATTGGTAATATATCTCATTTTAACCCAGAACCTAATTTTGCAATGAATTTAACAAAATTATACAAATAAAAGTATAAATTTGATAATAATAATTTACCATTAGCTGCAGTATTGAACCTTTAAGAATACAATGTCATCCCATCAGCAGATAACGGAGTAAATAAAATGTTTTAATGTAAAGTGAATCACGTGCTTGTATATTGATGTATATGGGCAATACTTGATAGTAATTGGGTAAATCGTGCCACACAAATGCTTAATAGTCAAGCATGCGTCAACGTACTTATATATAGACAATCAAAATGGCTGCTTCAATCTAAGTCAAATTGTTTCCAGCTTCTACAATCCATTCCCTTTTCCCATGCATTAGCTTAGCCTTCAGCTGTGCTATTCTTTTAGGCTTTCCTTTTAATTTGTTTTAAAAACATTTGCTGGAATCTGTTTAAAAATGTTAAGCCACCTCCATATGACACATATATCGAAAGTAAAATTGGTATTCGATAAAAACGGCACCTAATCAAACATGAATTCGCCTTCACTATAAAAAAAACAGAATTTATTAACCCTCATTATCAGTTCCATTTTAAAAGGACGGTTATGTGTCATTTGCTCTCTTAAAAAAAACCAACGAGTGGGTTTTCCAACTATACAGATGTCTCACCATTTTCTCTTCTTCTTAAACTGTATTTCACTTTATTCCATCGCGACTTTAAAACATATTGCCCTCTCTAAGATAAACGAATATTAATTTATTCTTGTCCACATGCAAAATATAAAATTATTTGCCAATATCACATACATATCATATTTTAACCGTCCTTATTGTCCGCCTCCGTTTCCTCAAAAGTGAAAGTAGAGCCCGAACATCAAGAAATGACACATGATGTGCCTGCCAACCAATGAATCAAAGCTATAAAATCACGTGACTGCATGTTAATGCGGGGCGTAATTGTCTTCTCTCTGTATATATCGGTTTCCACACACACACATTATTTAAATTTTAATTTGCATAATAATATGAAACAAAATAAAATATGATTTATTATATTTTTATACGAATTATTTATTTGTCAATTAGTCGTACTTTATTGGATAAATTGATCATTCCGGAAGGGTGGTATGCGAACGACTGATTCTTCCGGAACGGACGGTGTGAGCCGGCTTCGCTTAATTAAATGTTTTAATTCACTGTACTGCACACAAATTTATTGTTCTCCCGTTGATCGCATTTCTTGTTCAAGTTAAGAAACAATCTTTTTCTGTAAGTCGCTTAATTCGGAAAATATTTCCAACAATAGACTTTCTTAACACCCTTACAATATATTTCATAAATTATATATATATATATATATATATATATATATATATATATATATATAATGTTGGCAAATTCTCCATGTATCAGGTCTGTCGAATCAAGTACGACCAAGTGACATCTTTACATGAATTATGCTATAAATAGGAAAAAAGTAAATAAGTCGTACAAAAATATAGATCATATTTTTTTTTTGCTTTATAGTATTATACAAACTAAAACTAAAATAACGTTTGAGTGGAAACCGATATATACAGAGAAAACATGTAAATACATTTGTATTTCGGTGTATTTCGTTTTTTATTTTCTCAGTCTATTTCGGCGGTCTCTCTAAACACCCCAAGACACCCCAAGACCACTCCAATATTGTATATATTAGCACCAAATCTCGTAATAACGTACCAAGAAGCGGAAAAAAAGAAATGAAAACACACATACGGACATTGTTACTATCAATGATTTATAGTATTGGTAGATGGCCCTATTTCTGATAATCTACGGAAACGAACTCTATGCATCAATATGTCAATATATATGTCATAGGACCAATAATACTGGCCACCATGTATTGCCTATCTTGTGCTGAAAAATGGCGTTAAATCCTACAACAACAACAACAAACCCCATCAACAGATATTAAGGATAGAATGTGTCATAGGACATATTTATTGGTCTTGTTATTTGTCCTTCACATAATGTGACCTATTTTATTTTTAACGATTACAGACACTATGAGTCAGATGACATTTCTGAACAAAGTTAAGAAATTTTACATTTATATTATTTTATATGATCCTGATTTTGATAATGTTCATACACCCAACCATCCATATCTAAAAACAGACCCAAGGTTAATGAAAATATCAGATGTTCCTGGCAATGGGTGGAAACATAATAACTTATGAATATACATACAACCCAATTA
This sequence comes from Unio pictorum, assembly GCA_030141615.1. Classification (NCBI taxonomy): domain Eukaryota; kingdom Metazoa; phylum Mollusca; class Bivalvia; order Unionida; family Unionidae; genus Unio; species Unio pictorum. The sequence goes on from JARLTB010000067.1 coordinate 4,501,836, forward strand.
AGCTGAGTTTGTGGTTCCATATTTGTTCTTATTATTTTGCACATAAACGATCAACAAAAATTGAATAGCTTATTAAATAAGATATACATTATTTGATGTAAGCATAAACTGATAAATACATAATTAAAAAAACATTTACATAGTTTACAAAACATATTCTTCTGTCAAAATGACTTGTAAGCTAAAGTAATAAAGTTCAATACTTCTGTGCATGTAAGTCTGACAATTATCTTATTTTGAATCATAATTTTAAAAAAATCTTTCTTCATCATAAACACAAGATTCTTTAATAAAACTGACACTGTTCATTAAATTTGGGTTGTCCTTTAGATACACCTGACATTAAATAGGCTGACAGCTCAAATATTAGTCTAAATTACATACAAATTTATGATACAACAATTAATACAACAAATTGGACTGTTGTACTGTGTAACAGAATTGTTACCGAGAGGAGGGTGGATTAAATGAACAATACAAACACAATTTGTGAAAGAAAATATAAATTTATGTAATAAATTATAAATGAAAAAAATACAGATGTAACAACACAATAAATCATGCACTCAACCCACAATTACACTCACAACCATTCACAATACATGAACAAATTAAATAACAATACAAAAGGAATCTTAGATGTAAAGGGATCTCTTGGATTATACACAGATCCAAGAATCCTTTACGAAAGTTAAATAAATGCAAGAATGATTTACGAAAAAAAATAAACACAAACGACAAACTATCTATCGCACGATGGATTGCGATAACTAGCACGATCATATACTTGTATTCAATCAAGTTGCTAGCTTTTATTGATATCTATGTGATCACTTGAAATATTATTGCGATCTGACATAAGCATGCAAATACAACAATGTATTAAATTATATTACAATTTCAATACACCTATGTGTCTCCCCTGTATAACCGCACGATTCAGCAACAGTTGAATCGTCTCCCAGTTTCCCCGAGAACCGAGGGTTGACCAATACTATTATCGGACGTTACCCTACACGGATCCACCACAGTTATACGTTCAGACAGCATACAACATCTACCCGAACCAACGGTTCCTCACTCCCCTAGATGTCGACCCGGACGTTTTACAACTCTAAGACAGCTCCGACACTCGGACTTCTAGCTTTCCGGATATTTACACGTTACACAGATGCTGACGAACAGACAGTTCGACACACAGACAGATACTTCAATTCCGTTTGCACAAATTAACGGCACAAGCACATTCAGATATTTATACAGAGATGTTCCAGAACAAACAATAGATGTCCCACAACAAATCAAACGATATCAAAGACGTTTATCAAAAGATGGTATCAGATGTGTTTAACAGCTACGGTATCAACGATGTTATTAGCAGCTACGGTATCAACGATGCTATTAGCAGCTACGGTATCAACGATGTTATTAGCAGCTACGGTACCAGAAACAATGTAACAACTATGTTAGCAGCTACGGTATCAGAGACGGTATCAACGATGTTATTAGATGCGCTATCAGTGATGAACTTCTACGGTATCAACGACGGAATCAGCTGGAATCAGACTGAATCAGCTATTATCAGATGTTATCAGATCTACGGAATCAACGATGTTATTAGATCTCCGGAATCAAACGGAATCAGCTATAATAAACAAAACCAGACTAATAATAGTTGTCTCAAAAATAATCTAAGCTGTAGATTACGATATTTCATTTAAAGTCTAAAAGTGACTAGTAATTCCAAATATTCCACGTTCATTGCAATAAAGGCATCATTATACGAAATGATAATCTGAATAAAATTCACAATACAACGAAATGTAAATTTAACACTCACCCCTTTGGCTGGAGATTTGCAAGACGAGGTTATCTATCCTTCGATTAGATATTTGGGTTCCCGTAAATAAAAATGAGAAATCCTTAGCCTTATATACTCTCAATAGGTGAACATAAATCACATCGAGCTTGACGTGCACCACGTACAACGAGTATTTCGGATTTCATGTAAATTACAAATTGGCACATGCAAATCGTTACACGCCACTTAATCACCCCAGGTAATGCGTGTACGACGAAATCAAGAAAATGGTGAGTTTCGTTTGCAATTCAAGTAGAACAAAAATCAGTTCAATTTTCGCCTAATTCTGTGACAATACCTCCCCCCTAAGAATAAAAATGTACACATTTTTAAAACTAACACAGAATAGAAGAAAAATAACTACTGATGATATCTTACAACATTTACACTGGTTATACTACAAACTGGATTTTATTACTGGGCAAATTCATACAAATTTCCCATCATGCCCTACTCAAGTAGTCTGCGCCTATATTTTCAACTCCCCTTATTGAAATTGTCGCTCTGTCTCTTGATGTATAACTTGAGCATGTTCGCATGGAATGTTTTTACATTACCGTCCATGTCAATTTTATAGTCCATGTCACCTTTTACTTCTTTAACTTCAAATGGACCTTTCCACTGGACTAAAAACTTATTCGAACTCGTTGGAAGAAGCAATATCACCTGATCTCCCACAAGAAATTTCCTATTACGCGCTCTGCGGTTGTAATACTTGGCATATCTGCGCCCGGATTTAATCAATTCGTCACGTGCCATCTGGCATGTACTCTCAAGTTTATTTCTTAGATCTAACACGTACTGGTAAGTCGTTTTTATTTCCTCGTTCGCGACATCACCAGTCCATAGTTCGCGTAGTATCCGCATCGGGCCTCGAACCGTTCTACCGTACAACAGTTCGAAAGGTGAAAACCCTAAACTTTCCTGCGGTACTTCACGGTACGCGAACAGAACAGCGTTTAAATAACGGTCCCAGTCTTGCGGACGTTCCGCGCACATCTTTCTCAGCATGCTTTTCAGGGTACCATTAAACTTCTCTACCAGTCCATTGCACATCGGATGGTATGGGGTAGTGTTTAGCTGTTTGATGGATAACAGCCTACTTATTTCACCCATGAGGTCAGAGGTGAATTGGGCACCACAATCAGTGAGGATCTCCTCTGGCACCCCTACCCTACTGAAGATATCAACTAATGCTTCAGCTACCCTTTCCGTTTCAATAGTTGGTAACGCTACGGCTTCGGGGTATCTGGTTGCGTAATCAACCAGAGTAAGTATGTACCGATTCTTTCTTTCGGTAACCGGGTGTATTGGTCCTACAATATCTACTGCCACTCTTTTAAACGGTGTATCTATTAATGGCATCTGTCCCAAGGGCACCCTTGTGACCCTTCCCTTACAGACGGATTTCTGACATACGTCGCACGACCTACAGAACCGTGTGACATCGCCATTAACACCTGGCCAGTAGAATTCAGCGACTACCCTGCTAGTGGTCTTAGCCTTACCTAGGTGTCCTGCCATGCTTGACTCATGCGCCACCCTAAGTACTTGAGATCTATATCTCTGGGGTACGACCACTTGCCAATACTTCTTACCCTCCCGAGCGCTAAACTCCCTATGAATTAATCCGTTCTTGCGTACGAATCTAGAGCTACCCCCACGCTTGCAATGTTTAATCGCGCCGGACGTGATTTTCTCAACAATTGTTCTGATGGATTCATCACGATCTTGCTCTTGTTTGAAATCATCACGGGAAATTCCTGAGATCGATTCAGGGACTATTAATTTATGAAACGCGGTTTTCTCTCGCCGTGTTTGCGCTCGCGTTTCGACTGCCTGAGCCAAAGGTATTTTAAAATCGGCCATGGTTGGAAGACGGGAACCTTCAACATTACCGATCGTCAGATCGTAAATAGGATTGTCCATACAAAGGGATTCAACAGTTCCCGTTAAGAAAGGTGTTTGTACTGTGATCCTTGCTACGGGAATGCGACCCATCGTCTGATCAAGTAACATACATGGGGATTCCCACCCGAGCATTTGGTTATCCTGCACGAGACTACGTTTGATCACTACGCCCGTACAACCAGTGTCACGCAATACCACGACTTCTCGACCGTTGACAAACCCTCTCGCGGTTGGTACACGCGCTTCAGGAAATAAACACGTGCCAAGCGAATGAATACAAGGTTCTACCTGTACGATGTTATCAGTTATACCTTTACTTTGTATAGCCACTGCTACCTTATGTATAAGTGCCTTTCTTTTAGGACAGTCTTTTTGAACATGACCCAATGCATTACACAAGAAACACCGCACACGCTGAAAAACTGGATTCCCAACTGACCTTTTTACCTCAGCTGATTTTACAGGCTCCCTAGGCATAGGTCTTACAGACTGGTTTCCAGACTTAAAATCTTTCAAAACCACGTTCTGGGTTCCCCCATGAGCTTCGGCAAATAAATCGGCTTGCTTAGCCATATCTTTTACGTTCGTGAAGACTTTCTCCTTCAGAAATTGATCTAATTCTCGCCCAACTGTATTAAATAATTGATCTCTGAGCAAGAAATCAGTCAACCCTTCAAACGTTTTCACCGCTTTGCCGCATTCAATCCACCGCTCAAAATAGTTCGCAATTCTGACGGTGAACTGACCAAAGGTTTCTCCCTTATTGGGCTTGCTATACCTGAACTTTTTCCGAAAACCCTGTTCAGTAAGCTCGTACCTTTTGAGAAGTGCTTCCTTTAGGACGTCGTACTTAAACACATCGTCCCTAGGAAGTCGCGAGTATACATCCAGTGCTTTACCTTTTAATAAAGCACTCAGATGCAGCGCCCAGTCATTTTGACTCCACTTCTGGTTTTCGGCATACCGCTCAAACCGATGAAGATAACTATCTATGTTATCTTTTTCATCGTCAAAGGGAGGTAATTTTGGGCCCCTTAATTTACTAGTGGCAGAATCGTGTTCTCTTCCAGATGTCGCTAATTCTACCTTACGCTCATGATCCCGTTGCTTTGCTTTTTCATCTAACTCTATTCGCTTTTGCTCCGCTTCCATTTCCCATCAAATCCTATCCTTTTCGGCCTGCTTTTCTAATTCTATCTTTTCCTTCTCTAATCCTATCTTTTCCCTCTCAAAGGCCCATTTCCTATCTTCGGATTCCCTTTCTAATTCCCGTTTCCTTTCATCAGATTCCCTTTCTAATGCCCGTTTCCTCTCTTCGGCCTCCCCCTTTTCCTTTTCTAATTCCCTATGTAATTCCCTTTTCCTTAGACTTTCACCTTCATACCCAAATTCTTTGCCTAAGGCAACCAAGTCCTTAAGGGATGACATGACAAATGTAATACGAATATAGATAGGTAACCAAACCAATGTTTTAAACACGTTTATACTGGACACACGGACCTAGGTAAACTAAACAAAAATAAACTCCAACTAGAGTATTATCTTAACAGAAGGTCACGCTCAAATATAAACATTAAATGTATACCTTCACAAAAATGATTGACAGTTCACTTAATCCAACGATCCCAGTTCTGACACCATTGTAACAAAATTGTTACCGAGAGGAGGGTGGATTAAATGAACAATACAAACACAATTTGTGAAAGAAAATATAAATTTATGTAATAAATTATAAATGAAAAAAATACAGATGTAACAACACAATAAATCATGCACTCAACCCACAATTACACTCACAACCATTCACAATACATGAACAAATTAAATAACAATACAAAAGGAATCTTAGATGTAAAGGGATCTCTTGGATTATACACAGATCCAAGAATCCTTTACGAAAGTTAAATAAATGCAAGAATGATTTACGAAAAAAAATAAACACAAACGACAAACTATCTATCGCACGATGGATTGCGATAACTAGCACGATCATATACTTGTATTCAATCAAGTTGCTAGCTTTTATTGATATCTATGTGATCACTTGAAATATTATTGCGATCTGACATAAGCATGCAAATACAACAATGTATTAAATTATATTACAATTTCAATACACCTATGTGTCTCCCCTGTATAACCGCACGATTCAGCAACAGTTGAATCGTCTCCCAGTTTCCCCGAGAACCGAGGGTTGACCAATACTATTATCGGACGTTACCCTACACGGATCCACCACAGTTATACGTTCAGACAGCATACAACATCTACCCGAACCAACGGTTCCTCACTCCCCTAGATGTCGACCCGGACGTTTTACAACTCTAAGACAGCTCCGACACTCGGACTTCTAGCTTTCCGGATATTTACACGTTACACAGATGCTGACGAACAGACAGTTCGACACACAGACAGATACTTCAATTCCGTTTGCACAAATTAACGGCACAAGCACATTCAGATATTTATACAGAGATGTTCCAGAACAAACAATAGATGTCCCACAACAAATCAAACGATATCAAAGACGTTTATCAAAAGATGGTATCAGATGTGTTTAACAGCTACGGTATCAACGATGTTATTAGCAGCTACGGTATCAACGATGCTATTAGCAGCTACGGTATCAACGATGTTATTAGCAGCTACGGTACCAGAAACAATGTAACAACTATGTTAGCAGCTACGGTATCAGAGACGGTATCAACGATGTTATTAGATGCGCTATCAGTGATGAACTTCTACGGTATCAACGACGGAATCAGCTGGAATCAGACTGAATCAGCTATTATCAGATGTTATCAGATCTACGGAATCAACGATGTTATTAGATCTCCGGAATCAAACGGAATCAGCTATAATAAACAAAACCAGACTAATAATAGTTGTCTCAAAAATAATCTAAGCTGTAGATTACGATATTTCATTTAAAGTCTAAAAGTGACTAGTAATTCCAAATATTCCACGTTCATTGCAATAAAGGCATCATTATACGAAATGATAATCTGAATAAAATTCACAATACAACGAAATGTAAATTTAACACTCACCCCTTTGGCTGGAGATTTGCAAGACGAGGTTATCTATCCTTCGATTAGATATTTGGGTTCCCGTAAATAAAAATGAGAAATCCTTAGCCTTATATACTCTCAATAGGTGAACATAAATCACATCGAGCTTGACGTGCACCACGTACAACGAGTATTTCGGATTTCATGTAAATTACAAATTGGCACATGCAAATCGTTACACGCCACTTAATCACCCCAGGTAATGCGTGTACGACGAAATCAAGAAAATGGTGAGTTTCGTTTGCAATTCAAGTAGAACAAAAATCAGTTCAATTTTCGCCTAATTCTGTGACATACTGTTTGTATCTTTCATACCTATAGTATTTGTATTCTATCAGTCCACTAAGATTACAATAAATGTTTCTTCTGTCAGTTTTAAAATGGAGAACTTTGCATTCTTATCATGATTTACAAATATTGTGCTTAGAAGTTGCTAAAAATTATGACTGACATTCTTAACTATAATTATTTGCACACATAAGAAATAATTAATAAAAAGTATTTGAAAATTATTTTCAATAATCACACACAGGATTGTTTATAGCTAAGCAAGAATTACAACAACCATATAAAAACATTTACAATAGATATTCTTATCAACACATATATGTACATGCTATTCTATAAAGCTCTGTACTTCCTGTACAGAACAAAATACTTATAAAACATCAAATATAGAATCATCCATAAAGGTATGTAAAATGTGATGAATTATAAACTCACAATCTATACAGTTTGAATTAATGTAGCATATTTGAAAAATCCAATACAATCTGGTTTAAGATAACACTCCTAGAGTGACCTGCTAACATATGGTCTCTTTAGACAGGTGTCCTCTTAATAGACTATAACATTACTTTAATATTCTGATCCTAAATGAATGACAATCCTGTAAAACAAATGTCATATAGATCAGATTATACTGTATGCCATATTTGCTAAATATTTTCTATAAAATAACAAGACAAAAATTGTAAGTTTTAGAAATAAAAAATTACTGATTACAAGTGATTTCATTTGAATTTCCAGAGCAAGGGTTCATTTCTACACATTTTATACAAACTTCATATTTTGTTATTCAAGGCATAATTACCTAACCTATGAAAAGATCTAACCAAGGAAAGTATTTTTTTAAAAAGTTTACATTCTAAAAGAAAATGTAAGAACAACATGTAGCTTATATTCTTAATAATAAACATAGAGATGTTAGAAAGAAAGAAATATAAGGTATTAAATAAAATGTACATCATGAAAACTGCCAATAGCAATATGGCCAGATTACAAACCACGAATACTAAAAATTAAATGTATGTAACAGAAAAAATATTTGTCAATATTTGGTTCATTATAGCCTCAAAGTTTCTGAAACAGTGTCTGTAATAATGACCAAAATGCAAACCTTATCTAAATCAACGGAGCTTAATCAAAGGTGAGTACAAATTACTGAACCATAAAACTGTAATCACTGTAACCTAATTTTTACTGATGAATGTACTACTCATCATGGGCCCCCGACTGGCAGAGTGGTCTAAAGCGCTATCCATTATGGATCACTGCCATCTCACCTCTGTCTGCGTGGGTTCATGTCTCATATTCGGCCAATGTGGGTATGTGAGAAAGCTTGCCAATAGCATCGCGAGGGTCGGTGGTTCCTTCCGTGGTTTTCCCTGGCTGCTTCCTCCACCATTAATACTGGCCGCCATGCATAGCCTATCGTGTGCTGAAAATGGCGTTAAACCCCACAACAACAACCACTACTCATCACAAGAAATTTACATATTAAGTTATGTGACTCCATAAGCAACAGAATTTTGAGAAAATAACCTAAATGTAAACTCTAACCTGAATGAATGGATGACAAAGAATTGGACCCTGAACCAACATAATTAATCCATATACTGGGATTGCTGTGCAATCTGGCCAAAAAACATAATCTAAAGATTTCATCTGTAAACAAAACACATTACATGCTACTAAATATGTAACAAATAAATCAAAGGCTACACTATGAGGCTATTTGTCTCTTGCTATATAACTTTCTTCTCCAGAGGAAAACTATCTTCAAACCATGGAGACATCAAGTAGTTCACCAAATTCTTCACATGTGTCAATACCTATCAAAGAAATAAAATACAGGTCACATGAATTCATCAATTACCTTAGCTTTGAAATGAATTATAATATTGATTTGAAACTAAGATGAAATACAACAAATCATAGTAAATTAGGATTGCATTTAGATAATATTAATTTCTGAGCATTCATAATTGGTCAACATTCAATTTTGGGTGTGTTTATTCTATCCTTAATGTATTTAAAACCCAACCAATGTATGCAGCTATGTAACAAAGATGAAATAAAATGGATTCACTTTATTTAGAATCAATCCGGTGTCCTAATGATTTGAGAGTATGTCTTAGATATGGTAGGTTGCAGGTTCAAAACCCTGGCCGAGTCGTACCAAAGACTTCTATAAATGGTACAAACAGCTGCCTCTTTATACACTCAGCATTAAGAGGTTCATGTTAGGACTGGTCAGCTTGGTGTCAAGATAACGTGGCTAGGTGGGACATGATGCTACCTGTCTGCAGCATGATGTCCCAGAGCTAGACATCACTTAAAACTCCGACACTGCAGTCATAATATCAATATGCTTGAAAAACTGTTAAATCTACGTTACAAATCCAAATCACACACACACACACACACACACACACACACACACACACTTTATTTAAACATATCCAAGTGCTCATAACACAAATCATTACTAAATTGAAGGAGTTTTGAGAAAAAAAATCACTAATTCTGAATCATGGCATTCCTTTAAAGCCATGTCTATGGGCAGCCATCGCCGCTAATATTACATTAATCAAATGATCTAGTATGAAATCAAATGATTTAACCTAGCAAATGAAATGGTAAATCCAGATTCCAAAGGATGTGGTGTCACAAGAAATTATTTAACAAACAAAACCGAATGATGCATTTAAATTTCAAATGATGTGGTATGAAATGAAATGATGTAGAGTGAAATGAAATGATTTAACCCATCAAAAGGAATGATGAATTAAGATTCTAAATGATGTTGTGTGATATGAAATGATATAATATTAATAATTAAATGAATTTTTAAGGAAGACATTTGATTATACAGTGTACATGTCTAAATATGAAAAATAGGATGACAAGGTGTTGTCACTGCCATATCAAAATTAAAAAAAAAAAATCAAACTTATGAGAACAATATGTAGTTTAGTCTCCACATAAGATGATTTTAACTCATTCGGCCCCGATCCCATGTGTACACATGATCCAGTTTCTGTATTCAATGGCCGATCCCACCTGTAGTAGTAGATTGTTGACTGCATTCAATGGCCAATTCTGTCTTCAGTTGTGGTGAATGTGTGTTAGATACAATGTGTCTGATTGGTTACAAATGTTTTTATTCTCTCCAAGAATCAGCACAATATTAACTAATCAGAAATGATTTTACTTTCCTTTGTGAAAATTTCAATTGTTAAAAACCAAAGGTTACTAAATGAAGACAGTTTCACTACATGCATTCTATGATGGCAAACATAACTTTTGATCACAATGAGGAGCAAAAGTGAGGAGTTTATCAGGTTTGATCTAAAAAATATTGAGCAAGCAGAAGAAAGATGTTTGACAGTTCTGAGCCCTGGTATGCAAAAGAACATTGTCCATATGATCTCGTTTCATGGTGGGAACAATGATTATATGCTTGTCAGAAGAGGAGCATAAGTATCTTGCTGGTGTATACAGTCACATGGGTGAGGCCGAATAGGTATGTTGGACTGGAGTCTGTTAGTGAAACGTACCACAGAGAACAAATTGTATTTTATTCTGTATTGAATGGATAGCCAGTGTAGGATACAGAGCAGTGGTGAGGTGTGCTCTGATTCAGGTACTTTAAAAATGATCCGAGCAGCTGTGTTTTTTAAACTTTTTTTGAAGTTTCTGGAGTAGATATTGTGACAAACCAGACAGAAATGAATAACAATAGTCCAGTCTTGAAAGTACTAATGAACACACAAGTAATTTAGTGGCATCAACTGAAAGTTATTTGCGAATGGAACTGATGCATTTGTTTTGTGGGGAAGTGGGGTTGGGGGAATAAAACTAGTTTTAATTATGCAATATTTTATCTATTGCTATTACCTAGCATAATACTTTTCTGTCTTGAAAACTCTCATTCGATGGATGGGAATGCAACCTCACATAACTGTCAACACATAGATCCACTCTTGCATCCACTATGTCTGTGCAGAAACAACCATCATTATCATACACAGTACACCAGTATTCATTAATAGCAAGGTGAAAGTGTGTACTACCCATGCACCTGGATCTGGGACAGGAGACACATAGAAGGGAAGCCAACTGTTAAGCCCTGTCACAAACAAGTTTACTTGAAGTCTTCCCCATGGTGTGAAAAGAGGCTGAAGACACCATTCTGTTATGGAGTGCTGAAGACACCAGTCTGTAATGGAGTGCTGAAGACACCAGTCTTTTATCGAGTGCTGAAGATACCATTCTATTATGGAGTGCTGAAGACACCATTCTGTTATGGAGTGCTAAAGACACCATTATGTTATGGAGTGCTGAAGACACCATTCTGTTATGGAGTGCTGAAAAACCATTCTGTTCAAATTCCTAGGAATGCTGTCCACTGATGTTCTTCAACGGAATTCATCAGACTCAAATGATGATGTTCTCTGCAATTCTAGAGATACTACTTTCATTTTTAGTTTATTGATGTAGTGAGACAGTTAGATCAGAGTCCAATGACCCTGGAAAATTAAACACTCTGACTCAAAACTAAGTATCTCAAGTAGAATCTATCCTGAGTCATGTACCAACACAAATTATGCTGAAACATTGGTCCAAAAGTGATTGGAATTGATAGACAATCTCTGTGTATTTTCTACCAAGTGAGAAGGAGTAACTGAAGAAGTTGCTTATGCAGTCATCCAAGGAGAATCAAGTCAGCGGCAATGTTTAAAGTACCCTATAGCATTAAATAAAGGCAAGCAGAGAAGGTTGTCTTTGCTTCTAGTGCATCTCAAAGGTGTCAGAATTTTGACTGTCCATTCCACCACTGCCCAAAAATGGAAAAGATCCTAATGGTAGGACTGAACCAGAGCATTCTAGATCAGCCAAAGAGTGAAATACTTTAGAATCAGTGTTTCCAGTAATCAGAGGTCTGCCGTTATACTCTCATAGCATGAATGAAGACTTTGGGTGTAGAAGAAGTAAAAATGACAGAACCTGGAATTGAAAACTTCCTGGTCTAAGCAAAACCAGAGTTTCATATTTGTGCTACATAGGGACTATCAAGAGGTGCAAATACATAGGCATCCTGAAGATCAGTGGCAACTGCACAATCTTAATGATCTCTATGGAGAAACACACCTGCTCCACCTACCTATGGGAAGGATACAAAAAACATGCTATCATGAACACAAGGTGAGTGATGCACCAACTACATCTTGAAAGGAGGCAATGTGCTTCTCTGAACATGCAGAGTGTTCAAGATCTTGACCCTTCTGTGGGGGGCAATCAACTCCTCAAACATTCAATCCCTACTTAAGAAAGGACTGCAAATGTAGGGTTTATGTTGTTTAAAGACTGTCCCATAAACTCCTGGGAGCCTAAAGTGCTATTCAAAGCTGAAAAACTAGTCTTCTAACAGTGCAAAAATTGCAATGATCTTTGTGACAACTTTGAAAATGTGAGGCAGTCTGGGTGAGTATTTTCAAAGCCCATCTTGATGCCATACTTCCCAATGTAATTCACTGAATGAACAATAATAATAATAATAATAATAATAATAATAATAATAATAATAGTAATAATAATACTGTACTATTTCTTCCACATGAAACACACCTGTTTGTATATGCGTGTGATTTCTACAACCCAGTGTATTTGCAGAAGGAAAATTAATTTGTAAAATTGAAATTAATTGAAAAAGAACAATCATTTAAAAATAGTATTCACAACGTTTTGTTATTTTCACCTGAACTGTTAGTGTGATATATAGACCTTCATGTACACATAATGGTAAATAAAGAAATAAAGAGGAACATGTTACCATATTCTAACTCTACTTGCTTTTGATTACAGGAAGTGTGAGTTTAACCTTTATTGCACTCTAGCGGTAATGTAGACACATACAAATAACGATCAACACAGATAACATAATACAAATAACAATGTGATACAAATAACATGATACAAATAACAATGTGATACAAATATCATGATACAAATAATAATGTGATACAATTAATAATGTGATACAAATAACACAAAACAAATAACAATGTGATACAAATAATAATGTGATACAAATAACAATGTGATACAAAAACATGATACAAATAACAATGTGATACAAAAAACATGATACAAATAATAATGTGATACAAATAACAATGTGATACAAATAAGATTATACAAATAACAATGTGATACAAATAACACTGGATTAAGAGACGATGGTGTAATAAACAAAAAATAATGAAACTAAAGCAATTATATATTAATAGAGTTAAGAACTCGTATTAACTGTGGTTGGGTTTATGTTTTGTTATAAATCCATAAGACTCATCTGTAAACTTAATGTACCTTAACGCCAAATGGTGGGATACAATGTAATACCCAAGAAAACCTTTCCAGAAATAATTATTGAAAAATGGCAGGAGCTGCTGATATAAAAACAAAAGATGAGATGGATAAATATAACACTATATGAAAAATAGGTAATTGTAGAAACAAACATGGTCAAAACGCATAACAGGCATTATTTCTGGGCATGATTTAATGACACAACCATTATCATTGTATACTTAAAAAAGATGACTTTCTTGTACAGGTCTAGTGGATTAGATGAGTGCACCTAAATCTTATAGACAGTTAATCTACTCTGTGGGAGGATGTATTCAGACAAGATTTTTTTACATGAAAAAAGTATTATGATATGTAATAGCAATGGATAACATACTGCAACTATTAAAACATTATTTTAAAGACAAAAGTATAGAAAGAATTCACCTACAGATTGTATTCCACTGTTGACGACGCTTTGTGTGTTGTCCTACAGATTAATTATTTCCAATATTGGCTGACAAGGAGTAATCTTGCCATGCATAAGTTCTGACATAGCCATTTCTCTGCTTTTAAGATGCAAGGCATCCATGATCCCCTGTAGAATAACCATATCACTGCTGACAAACAAAACATGTGCAATACTGGAGGATGGGTTAGATTGTATATAATCCATGAGACCTTTGATCATTGCTCTTGCACATGTGTCAACTGGTGTTGGCCTTTTTTCTTCATCATCTAAAAAAATGTAAATAAAATCATTGCAGACTCAGCAAGTTTGGATGCACACAATATTATTAAGTGAACAATATGTTTTCCTCAGGACAATTTTTGTAGACCCTCTCTTAGAGGTCATACCCAAACCAAAATGCAAGCTTTCCACAAGCTTGCAGCAAGCTAGTTGAAGTTGTACAAGCTAGTAAGGTAGCTTGCGCAAGCTTGCACAAGCTTGCAAAAGGAATTTTTCCAAGTCTGCAAGCTTGCGCAAGCTTGCAAGCTTGCGCAAGCTTGTGCAAGCTTGCAAGCTTGCAAAAAGAAATTCTCAAAGTCTGCAAGCTTATTGTAAAATCTCAAACTTACACAAATTAAGCTAGCTTGCAAAAGGAATTTTTCCAAGTCTGCAAGCTTGGAAAATGTAAAATTCAAGCTTCCTAGATTGCAAAAAATGAAGGAGTGCATCTGCAGTCATTCATCAAACAGCAGCACAGTGGATAAACTTTAACATAGAACATAATTTGTCCACATTGTTTTACACCATTAAATATAAAAAGAACAGAGCAAGAATTTCTTGAATGTGTGTTATATTTTACACTGTGATAAAGGATTCCATTTAGTAAAATCCGGTAAAATACATAGCATTTACCGATTGCAAAGTTATTTACAGACTGACTTAATGCAGCAAGATATTTGAAGTCAAGTACTTATAAATGCTTCTTACCAACAATGTATGCACCATCAAATATAGTCTCTGTAATTTTGTGATGATAACTTATGGCATTTAGTTTTTGAAAGAATATTCCAATTTCTGTTTCAATTTGACAATTTTTGTATTTGAACGTGTAGGCAATTTTAACATTCTTGAAACAGCGTCAGACTCCTGTGATCGAACGGAAATCACATGGAATAATGTTTTTGATTAACTCCTCAATATACGGTAATTTATCCTGAAATTAATATAAATGAGTATTAAAAACAAAAAAAATCTGCAAACCACCCACCATTTTGCCTTTGCAGACCTGTTTACCAGTTCGTATTTGACTGAATTTGTACGGAATAAAGCTCATTCGTACGATAGTATGGTCATTGGTTTTAAATTACGATTTGAGTTTGCATTTATTTATTTTTTTTTTTAAAATAATTTTTTAAGCGTTTTTTATTCCGGTTAGTTTTGTTGTATCGTCTCTTCGGTCCGCGTCCGGGTCTGTAGTCGGCGCCACATCACTGATTGTAACATTCTCTCAACATCCGGTTGTTTAAACATGCCGCCGTTTACAAAATTTCAGCTCGAATCTGATGATGAAAATAGAATGTCTAAACATAGAAAGCAGCATTTTCTACCAGTTCATAATACACTGTGACCATGCCTTAAACCACCGTCTAAAGGAGTGCATTTTGTACTCTGCACTGTTTGCAACTTAAATTTTTCATGTGCACAACATGGTGGAATGAATGACTTTTCACGGCAGGTGAAATCGGAAAATCATGCGAAATTTTCATCGTTAGTGAAGGGAAATACAAGTATTTTGTCAACGATGAAGGGAAAGGAAGTCGGTGATCAGCACATATTTCAAAAGCAGATAACGTGATGAGGTGATTCTATGAGCTGATCGTAAATTGAGCACAGCCTACAAGTTAATGGAAGTAATTAAAAATGTGTTCCCAGATTCCAAAATTGCAGAAGATATTTAGAAACAATCTCTCTCTCTCTCTCTCTCTCTCTCTCTCTCTCTCTCTCTCTCTCTGTATGTCGTGCAATAGTAAATAACGGTAATTATAGTATATTGATGTGTCTACTATTTGTTATCGAGGGAATGGTGTATTTGGTCCAATTGCTGTTTCAATTGGTACATTTGTATTAATTACATGAGATTATTTTGAATCTAGTTGACTAGTTGAATTCCAGGAGATATGTGAATCTTTTACTTACAGTGCAAAACTTTTGAAATTTATTTGAATTGTTTGAATCTCAATCCTAGGCGGTACATAAAATTATGTGAGTATCGGATAGTGTATACTATTTTTTTTTAACTGAGGTGTTTTGAATCTGTATATCAGATAGATATAATATTTTTTTTCTTCTTCAATTTGTTAATGTTAGTATAGAGTAATTGGATCAATTGCATTTTGAGAGCATGTGAGAATCATTGTATTTTTACATCATATATTTTTATTAACTAATTAAATTCATGAATTGCCATCTTTCACACATTGTTTGAGTTAGGATCATAAAACACAACCAAGAAACAAGAAAAAGAAGGAAAAAAAGGACACCCTTAAATCTAATAAACTAAAGAATATTATCTGGGTGAAAAAAGCTTGAAAAACAAACAATCAAAATATTCTTTAAAATTATTCTCACAGATACAAAAATATTGAGTTCTCAGTGGTAGGGAATGTAAAGCTTGGAGTATGTTGTGGCTAATTTGTCCATTAATGTTCTTTCTTAATTCATATATAGAGGTTCACTTTCACAGCATATAAAAACGACCAAACATTTATACAACAACCATTATCCCCTGAATATCTTCGTGACCATGGGAACTAGACCATGATTAATCAGTTATAAACTGTTCATATATACAACTCCATCAGTATAAACACATGCTAGATATTTTAAGGATAATTAATCTGTGAAGTCAGCATGGATTTTTGGGCCTGTCCTTAACCAATTGCAGCACTGCTTCTGGAGCCATAACAAGGAAACATACAGAAGTAACCTCTGGTGGTTTGTTGGTTAAGGCATTGGACTCATCACCACAAGGTTTCTGTCTTGATTACCACAATCTGATCAGTCTTGTGCATTTAGAACTCATTCAGCCCAGATCCCACCTATATTTGATATTTGTTTAGGTCAATAGACAATCTAGTCTATAATGTTGGTGATTGCGTTGGTAGCAAAAATATCTAAACTAATTATAATTGATGTTTTGTTCTATTAAAAAACCATGAAGAAATCCAGAACTATAGTTTATAATTATGAGCGTGTAAGCAAGTGCTTCTTGGATTCGATCTTGAAAATATGGAGAACACACAAGAACAATATGTTTGGATTTTTTACGAGATTTAGAATCAAGACCAAGAAACATGTGAGACTGAATCGACAGGATTTTAAATATTGAGTCCAGTTGTGAAAGATGTTCAAAGTTCCACAATGCTAGTATTGTTTGGTCCTTAATATCAATCAATGCATATTTAAAGCTATCATTAGAAACCTTGTAAAATCTTAACAACCTGACACAACGCTAATGCAATGAAATTTTCCTCATGACAATAACATCATTTAGTTTTTATCTCTGACATATGAAGAATAATAAAGTGTAATAAAATTCTCTTGAAACCAAATGCTACAAAAGTCGCTGCAAGGCAGTGAATACCAATAATTACAATAGATATATGCAAGGGTCAAGATAGCAATAACAATGTATGTAAAACTACACTATAAGTTCTAACAAGGGTACAATGCAGAGGCGTAGCTAGAGTGTTTGGCGCCCGGGGACAATATTCATTCCCCCCCTCAACTCTGAAACCCATAATTTTCATCAATAAAATCACCATTACCCGTTACAACCTATTTCAAAGCCCATTTTGGCGCTCCCACTAGTATGGCGCCCGGGGACATATGTACCCCCCTGCTCCCCCCCTAGCTACGCCTCTGGTACAATGAATGTCCAACTGGTGTTTAATTGTCCTCTGTATAAGTACTAACAGAATATGGTTGACTCTGTAAATTACTGACCAATGGATCTTTATGACCTTGTAGTCTTTGAACTAAATAATTTTCAGAAACACTTTTTTATATATTTGTTTTTCTTAATTCAGTCACAATGCTTTCGACCTTTTATCTCAAACTTAATAGGTTTCTCCCTTACTCCAAATGCCAACAATCCACAAAGATTGGTCCAGGTATATGATGTTGAACTAACTAAGCATAATAAACTCCAGCACGAGCAAGCAAATACAAATATATCAAAACTGTTCTGCTCTAAGTAATAATGGATCAAGGGAATTCATTTTTTTGCAGCAATATATTGTGGCCTTGAAATGGATGTCATATTCTAATATGTCAATTTAAGTTTATGTGTGGTATAAATTATCTTACCACTTGTTCCGAAAAATGGTACTGCAACAGACTCTAATTTATTTTCTTCTGCCTTCTTCAAGACATTAAATATTGTCCGTGAAACATCAGCTTCAAACTTTCGGTTATATATGACAGCATTTTTATCCCAATGGGGTGAAACTGCATGAAGAACAAACTTACAAGGCATACCTCTGACACCTGTAATCACAACATCACACAAGCTTAAAGAGCTCACTGAACGTAATTGTTCCAATGTCTTAGCAAACGCATCATCCGCTATTTTCCTGACAGATCTTGCAATTGCCCCCTTCCCAGAAAGATACTTATCTTCTGTACTGACCATGGCATCAACTGACATAGCTGTAATGTCAGCATGCACAACATAAATATTTAATTTTCTGTCTGATGCAATGAAGACTTCAAACTTAGGTGATATAGTTTTAAATGACACAGCTCCCATCTGTTTTGTTGAAGGTGTTGACTGTGTCATCTTAGTCTGGTTAGTAGTATACTGTTTATCTGCACCTTCTTGATGCAAGTTCTTATTCAGATCAAATCCTGAAACCTGTGCTGGTAACCCCTTCAGCTTCACTGAAGATCCTGACGGTGTCATCTCAGCCTGATGTTTCTCTCCACCTTCCTGATGCAAGCTATTTTTCAGTTCACCGCCTGCAGTAAATTGTAAAGAAGAACTGAAATATTCCTGTTTAGTGTTATGCTGTATTATCTTCACTGTGTCATATAATGTAGCAGGCTGTTGATGCATCAGCCGTTGGTGCTGTTCAGTTGAAACATTACCAAGAGATAGAAAATGTCTGGAGTTGGTTGAAGTTTCCTTATCTGAAGAGAATGGTGTTATTTGAAAAAAAGGTGTACCTGAAGATGACTTTAGCCATTTTGAAAATGTGCTATGTATAACATCTACTCTATCCTGTTTAATGTCCACAAAGTGAACCTCTTTCAAATACATAAGGTCTCTACTTGTTTCCTTACTGAATGATATAATAGCTTGGCAATATTGTTCAGCGCAAAGGTCAAGTGGCATTCCAAATATACCTGGAAGAAAAATGAAATTTCAAGTTTAAACAAAAAAATAAAGGTAAAGATCAGGAAGAAAGAAGGTAGATACAATGAATCCTATGAATTTATCAAATTTATTTTAATTAATTAAATTAATAAAAACTGCTGCACCAAATACCAAGTTAAAGGTTGCTATCACTACTGCACATATATTTTATAAGAAATTCCAGTGAACAAATAATACATTTAGAACTATAGACTGTAATTTTCTTTTCTTTTTGTATTAGATTTTAAAACTTTTTCTTGTCACAACTGGTTTTCACATTCAGTAGGAATTGTGATTAACAAGTGGTTTCAGTAAAATTACAGTGTAGGAAATAATGAAATAAGTGATCAATAAATATGTGGCCACCCTGATGTTCAGAATATTTCTACCAGTGGTATGTAACAAAACCCATACCATACAGTAGCCCTGTATCTGATGACTGTGAAAAATGATGTTGAATTTGCAACAGTAAATATTTTAGCCAACTGTATGCTAACTATTAAATACAATGAGCAGTTACTTTTACATACCTATTGGCTTTTGACAAACCATAGAGAATTAAACTGTTGTGCAAAAATATACCTCTATGAAGTTCTTATACATGTATATCTTCTATTTTTATGGCTTGGGTTTTTTGAAATTCCATTCTTTTAATGATCTTAGATTTGGGGTACCAGTAGATTTTCTTTCCTGGTAAATGGTGTTTCGATAAATGGAGGCAGATTTTGTCAACACCTTGTACACTATTTGGCTTTCCTCAAAAATAATCTTTCATGTGTTGGTAATACAATGAATTGCAGTTTTAATGTTTTCTGTTTGATCATCAAGATTTATATTAGATGGCCTTTCTTTCATATTTGTAGCAGATGTGTTCTCTCAAATTATATTACTGTAGTCAAGATGTGGTTGTACGAATCTTTTGGAAAAAGTAAATGACTGTAATGGAATGAAGGTCTTGATTTTTTAAATGAGTCACATACAAATCCATGTTGAGGTTTAGATGAAAAATGTGCATATGCAATTGTTTTAGGTGGTGGTAGATACATTTACCATATTGCTTGTTGTACTAACAAATTTGCAATGCCTGCTGCATCAGCAAGTTTACTAATCGCTGCTCTACCCCTCCAATATCAAGTCTATTATTATTATAATAATTGGCTGACTAATTACCGGTCCCTTGCACTAGATAACCTTTCATCACAGATCTTATTAAAAAAATTAGCAAGTGATTCCCACAGGGTTTTATATTTTACAAACTTTAATGTGTGTATCAACTTCACATCTACAATATGTCGTAAATCTTAATATTTATATGCAACATCATGAATGTGGCACACTTGATCAATCGCATTTTTTGGATACTCTCCAGGTCTAGGTTTTTCTTGCTCTTTAAGTCTGATAGCAAGTTGGGTTCCAGGACAACCATAATTACATCCAGGAAGATGCGTCATGCCAGGATATTTAGTCAATGGAGCCCCTGATAATTTGCCGGGTGAAGCAGCGTTATCTGCCTGCTGAACAGATAAATCTGTATGTTTTTTACCACACTTTATACATTTGCCTGTAAGTGCACACTTTTTATTTGTTTTTAATTTACTGGTCAGTGGGTGCTCTGCATTGAATGCAATATAAATTCATATAATTATAATATATTCCTAAAACATGAATGTCGTTGATTTCTCAGCGACATGAAAGCAAGAGCTAATCAAACATCATCCAGCTTTACCAAATTATATCAGAGCAATTATCATTGGTCCATCTAATTTTTACTTAACCTGATATTGAGATGGCTCAAGTGGGATAAATTATACTTAGTGGCACCATATGTAGATGATCACAGATGCTATGACATGCTTATGAAAATGCTAAGTTCTTGGATGAGGATGGTAATGACATTAATGATTTTATCACCGATGTCAGCGATGCGCCATCTGAAGATGATCTTAATGGTAGAATTTACAATCTTGCCGTATACGATGATGTGATGCTAGACAAACAATAAAATCCCGCATGGATATTTTCCCCCGAGGCAGGCATAAAAGCAGCAACATTTTATTTGTTACTCAGCAATATGCTCATATATCTAAATTGATCAGAGATAACTGCAATCATCTGGTTGTCTTTAATGCTGTTGATACCCACACACTAAGAAACATCCACCAGACTTGGTGTTTAGGGGATATGGATATGGTTAAGTATAAAAGCTTCTTTTAATGCGCTCAAGAAATTACTCATGGATTTATCACAATAAATTTACATGACCCTCTGTTGCGATATTTCATAAGTCTCGATAAAATTATTGGTTTAGATCTGATTGGTTTTTTTTTCTTCCGACACACACATGGCGACAACCCAGGTAAATATATCTGACACAAAAAAACCCAACCAATTAGAGGTGTTGGTGAAGTCTGTATTTTCACAGGAAGATTGGGCCCCAAAAGACACAAGCTGGTGATAAGCTAAGTACAAAAACCTAAAGCAATTAAAATGTAAAATGAAGGTCACATTGACCATTTTTATTGACAAACTGGTGCAAATGACCTTGAACTCTGCTTAATGCTTTCAATCTTAAACAGTCAGTTAACCAACCTACCCATAAACTTGGTCATATATTAGACTGGTTTCTTTATAGACCTGATGATAATATTCTGCAATCAACCCTTGTATCCCACGAACTTGCATCGGATCACCTCTGCATTGTATGCCATCTCGACGTATCAGTCCCTAACCCTCCACCTCTATTTGATACTAAGAGAAACCTCCGTATGATAAATAGAACCAAATTCATGCATGACATCCAAGAAAACCTAACAACTTTCTTACATCCAACAGCGGAACAACTTGATAACTGCCTGAGTTCATTGCTTGAAAAACATGCCCCAGACACCAAATGCAGAGTATCAATAAAAAAGTGTTCTCCTTGGTATAGTAGTGTTAGGGACCAGCTTCGCACTGCTAAAAGACATCGCCGAAAAGCAGAGAAGCATTGGCTTTCCACCGGACTCACTATTCAAAAACAAATCTACGAAGCCGCTAAGAAGAACGTCACAAACATAGTCCATTTTGCCAAATCATCCCACTACAATACTAAAATCACAGAGTTTCAGCTGCAAAGAGCTCTTTGAGATAACTAACAAACTAATGTCAAGGAACAAATGTACACCACTTCCAACGATCTTCTCTCCAATCGACCTACCAGACCAATTTGCAAATTTCTTCAATGATAAAGTTAAAACCATTAGAGATTTGCTTGACAGCACAATTTCAACTGATTCGTCACCATACAGGTATGATGCAGAATTTCAGTGACAACTGTTAGGAGCTTTTGAACCTGTTTCTATAGATTTAGTACGAACAATCGTGATGAAAAGTTCACCAAAATCTTGTGAACTTGATCCAATTCTGACATCACTGCTGCTTGAGTGCTTAGAACCAATATTGCCTTCACTAACTGATGTTATTAATATCTCTCTCTCATCAGGGGAATTTCCATCATTTTTCAAAACTGCCATCGTAAAGCCACTACTGAAAAAACCAACCCTGGACCATAACAATTTAAAGAACTAGCGCCCAGTTTCTAATCTCCCTTTCATATAAAAAATCTTAGAAAAGGTTGTTCTAACTCAACTTGTATCTCATTTGAATTCAAACAGTCTTTTTAGTAATGTACAGTCTGCATATCGCCCTCGCCACAGTACGGAAACTACTCTTCTGAAAGTATTTAGTGACATTCTCTCTGCTTTGGATAGTGGCAAGATTAGAGTTCTCACTCTCCTGGATTTATCTGCAGCATTTGACACAATAGACCATGATATATTACTTACCGTCTCCAACATGTATTTGGCATTCAGAATATAACCTTACAGTGGTTTAAGTCCTATTTAGTCAACAGGACACAAATTATAATATCTGCAAATGGAATACACTCCAGCCCAGTTGACATATGTTGTGGTGTTCCACAGGGATCTGTTCTTGGACCTGTTCTCTTCATTCTGTACACTTAGCCGCTCTCAGGTGTCATAAATCATCACCCAGTGTCGCACCAATTGTACGCTGATGACACCCAAATATACAAGTCTAGCCACCTAACTGAAGCTGATGCTACCATCCATGGCGTAGAGAAGTGCATATCGGATGTGAAATCATAGATGACATGTAACAAGTTGCAGATGAACGATGATAAAACTGAGGCTATTCTGATCACAACACAAAGACTTTCTCATTCACAACCTTTACCTCAGACAATAAATATCAGCAACACCAACATTAAATTCTCACAGTCAGTTCGGAATCTAGGTGTTACTCTAGACAGTACTCTCACATTGCACCAACATGTCTTAAACATCTGCAAGGCTGCATATCTTGATTGAGACGCATCAGTTCCATTCGTAAATATCTTTCAGTTGATGCCACTAAAACACGTGTGTTCATTAGTACTTTCAAGTCTGGTTCATCACAAATATTTACTCCAGAAACTTCAAAAAGTTCAAAACACAACTGCACGGATCATTTTTAGAGTACCTCGATCAGAGCACACCTAACCACTGCTCTATACCCTACACTGGCTATCAATTCAATACAGAATCAAACACAAAATTTGTTCTCTGTGCTATATTTCAATGAGAGACTCCAGTCCAACATACCTATCCAGCCTCACCCATGTGTTTACACCAGCTAGATCCTTGCGCTCTTCTTCTGATAATCGTATACTCATGGTTCCCAAGGTGAAAACAAAGTCGTATGGACAACGTTCGTTTGCATACCAGGGCCCGGCGATGTGGAACGAATTGCCCATTGAAATTAGACACAAAGACACAGTGGTCCCTTTTAAGAGCGCTCTCAAGACTCACCTGTTTCGACTTCAGGGACAAACTTAGCAACCTAATCGTGTTTTGTATCTTATATATTTTCAGCATGTTTTTATGTTTTCCAATTTCATTGTTTTAGTCATTTGTTGTTCTGTAGTGTAGTCATATCATTATTGATGGTGTAAAACGCTTAGAGCTTTGAAAGATTAGGCGCTCTACAAAGTCCTCATTATTATTATTATTATTATTATTATTATTATTATTATTATTAATGCATACAGGCTTAAACTAAATTTAATTTGTAGTAACCAATATTTTCTCATCAAACTTACTGTAATTCTGATGTCTGATCTTTGGTCAAGATCTTTCTTTCGAACAAGATGTGCTGAGTAAAACCCATTTTTCAAGGAGGAAAAGGGAGCCCTGAGTGGCAGAGAGGTCTAAAACTCTCTCCGTTATGGATCACTGCCATGTCTCTTCTCTCTGCGTTTGTTTGAGCCTCATATATGGCCAATGTGGGTATGTGAGAAAGCTTGCCAGTAACTTCTTCTGGGTCGGTGGTTCTTTCCGGGGTTTTAACCCGGGTTCTTCTTCCACAATTAATACTGACTGCCATGCAAAGCATATCGTGTGCCGAAAAATGGCATTAACCCTATAACAACACAACAACGAGGAAAACTGACCATAACCTTTGACCCCAAATCAATAGGCACGTCAAGGTCAGAAACATTAATTATTACACAAAAGAACATTTTTCTTCTTTCTTTCATTAACCTTAATAGTATACCCCAAACTGATAGGCTTCTGTTTTACCATGTGCAAGTCATCCACAAAGATTGGTAAATATCTGCAACATAGAAATAATGGTCATGTTCCTGTACAGGAGAAAATTTCTTTCATCAGTGTATCTGACTCTCTGACCACAAATTTGATATTCATCTTTCTTACTCCCAAATGCAAGCCATTTGAAAAATTCAGAAATGGT
Source organism: Unio pictorum (assembly GCA_030141615.1). Lineage (NCBI taxonomy): Eukaryota > Metazoa > Mollusca > Bivalvia > Unionida > Unionidae > Unio > Unio pictorum. Next base: position 4,526,972 of record JARLTB010000067.1, read on the forward strand.
AGATGTAGGAAAACTCAAGTTATTATGTTGAAGTGAAGTGGAGTACAGAAAATTAATATTAAACATGCTATCACAACATACTATAGAATTTGTTGTCTACAGGTCACGCTGTCTTTAAGTCTCTGACATACGCTAGTAAAATATATTTAAATTAAATGGACACTTTTTAACTTGGAAACATACAGAAAACAATTTAAAACAATTCATGCCTAACTTAACACACATTTTGGAATGTATCAAATTGATTTTTACAGATGAGATGAGTCTTGATTCAGAAAATATATGTGTGAATTAAGGCTATTTAATTTGTGTGTAAAAAGCAACAAAGACGTAGCAATTTTAGTGAATATAAGTTCATTTTTAAAAGAGGTTATTTTAATCCAAATTTTCTTGATTATAAGAAATTTTCCTTTACTATGTGCATAAATATGATACATATCTTGAGTTCGAAATTTGCAGTCAGCAATATTGCACTGCCTTCATCAGAAACTACTGTTCATGAAGTGACTTATAATGATCACAAGAAATGAGGATACTGTTGTCAATGGGTAATTATCAGCGACTACTGTTGATGAAGTGACTTATAATGATCACATGATACGAGGATACTGTTCTCAAAGGGTAATTCAACTTCTACAATCATGATGTGCTAAGTGCATACTGCATAAATAAACTACCAAAACCCTTTTGAATAACTATCTAAAATTCATTCTAGCCAATAAAACTTAATCAAATTCAACCAAGAATTTTGAAAGCAGTATATCCAGTCAAAACAGAATATGTAAGATGTATCCAATATTAAAACAGTTAATTTCCCTGGTAGTTAAAATCACCCCAAATTACTAAAAGTTATAGACATTAAGAAAGAAGCTCAAGGTTGGAAGCCAAGAGAAAGAATCTGTTTGATAAATGGAGATTTTTTCTCTTGGCTCTACTAACTGCTCCATCACACCTACATTTTACAAATGATGGCTAAATTTTTGCCAGTTCAACACTGTTTACATTTCCTTAAAAAACAAGTTAGGGAGTCATTACCTGCACTAATTGAGGGCAGAGCAATTGTCTCATGATTGTTGCCATTGGACAATTCCAGACAATTCCTTACAGTGTCTCTCAATACAGCCAAACATTCTTTTTTGTCTCGGTAGGTGCTCCATCTGGGTCCTACAGCATTTATAATCACCTTGCATTTTAAATCTCCTCCTGTACAGGCTCGAGCTTCACCAACTTTCAATGTACCATAAATACGTACTGAATTTTGACATTCCTGGATGAACTCTTCACCTGCTGCATCTTCTATAGCCTTTGCAACACCTGCAGCATTTGCAAGATGCTCATTGGCCGCATTAACAATGCAATCAACAGCAAGTCGAGTTATGTCTCTTTTGTAAACTTGGACAATAAGTCCCTCTGCAGTCTCAAAGGCTGCTCCCAGCTGACTGTCCACTTGAAGGTTGGTTTTGTCCAATGCATAAGTCTCTTTTTCTGTTACTGATACTACTTCCTCTGTTCTGTATTGTCTCTTCTTCCTACTGTCTTTTATGGTGTCAAGTATACCAAGAAAATTCAGGAGTTTGTGTTTCAGCTTCAGATATTCCTCATAGGTTGTCCACATCATCACAACAATGCCTGATTCATCTCCTGTTCTGACTATGCAATCCGCATGAAGATCCTTAACATATTCTCTTACTTTAGATATTCCAAGAGTTTTTTCAAGTCTGATTTCATGTTTTCCATTCATTCGGAGACTATTCAGGTGTTCATCAAAAGCTTTCTGAATTTCATTGCATTTTTCTCTTTTGCAAGTTAGTTTCATTACTGGTCTTGAATAGATTTGGGATATATGATACTTGGAGAAAAACTCTGTTTCACACAGTAGAATGTACTCATCTTCATCCATTTCTATTTTAATACAGCTTGTATCTAGAGACTTATGAATCCACTCTTCAGAGAACAGTTTAACTGCCTGACCAGTTATTTTTACTTCATGTGTATTCTCTTCTGCTTGGAAGCCATGCTGTTCCTTAATGTATAGGAAATAATAATTTACAAAGAGTGAAAAGAGCATACATTACATTGATTATCCAAAGTAAAGTAAATAAAGAAATCAATAAGGATGAAATTAAAAAGTCAATGGAATGGTGAGCAATTTGCTTATGGTATTATAAAAATATACCCATATGTGCAATCCCTATTTACTATCGACTCCTCTTCATCATGAGGAGCATAATCAATGTACTGGCCAGTGTATACTTAACTGGCAAATGATTACAATAAAAGCATCATAGTTGGCGTGCATGTATTGACCATTAGATTCCCAAAAAGATTTCTACTGTACTCCATGTGTAAACCATCCACACAGTTTCATCTAGTTATATGTTCTTCTTTCAGTCATTGTGACTCTGACATTGACCTTGAACTTTTTGACACAGAGGACATTACAAGGTACCAGAAGTTTAACCTGTCAGAAAATCATTTCAATGATGATTTGAAAGAAGTGGAGCTTAAGACCAAAGAAATATAAAGAATAAGAAGTCAATGAAAATGAAGGTAAATAATTAGGACACGTTGTGAATGATTCTAATTATTGCATGCTATAAAAAGGAAGGAAAATAAAATAGACTTTACATAATACAAACATTGCAGTGTCACCTGGGTTTGATTATAAATGTTCTTGCAGTTTTTCCTGACATGTGATTTCATATAATGAAGTAATAGCTAGCATCTGACCAAGTTTCCATTCAAAAACAGTACCTTGAAGATCTTAGTCCCTAAATCCTATCACAAACAGTGACGAAAAATTGGAAAATTATGTTTTAAGCTTAAAACAATTCAACAGGAAGGTTGAAAAATACCATCCAGTCTCTAATTAATGCGGGGATGAACACATATGATGTTTGTGTTACCTTCAAAACTGAAAGCTGCAAAGATTTATCTAATTCCAGGGTTCAATATATTTTAAAGACAGAAACTTGGTGTATTTTTTATTTACTGACTGGCTGTTAGTTTTTTTAACATGCGTGTGCATGTGTGTGTGAGTGCAGTAATCATATTTAACAGGAGCAGCAGGAAGGCTGAACCCTACAAACTTATTTTACAGCCAAATTTGGTTAAAATAACAGTTATTTATAATTTTGTTTTCCCCACGTGGTAAAAACCTACCTTCATGTGTCGAGGATTTCATCGTGAAAATCCTACTTATTTCAAAGGCAAAGTCTCCGGGCTGCGGTTAATTAAATATATATTTATAATATAATGGAAAATGTCGGAGAATCGTATTATTCTAGATTAGCCAGAGAGAGATTGGCCGCAATTAAAAAATGTACCGGTACGGGATAGACTTAAATAAAAACTTCAACGGAGACAGGACTCCTACGTTGACTTTGTAACCGGTACAGAACAGTTATTTAAGCCTGCTACTACTACAGCCACTGAAAAAGCTATAACCACCGCCGCTGAAAAAGCTGATATGGCCACTGAATGAGCTATATTGGGAGATATTCCTAAATAACAAAGAGTCAAAAAAGCTATTCTTCCTGAGCTCAAAAATATATCCCAAGATATTGCACAGCTTGCCTAGCAACCGCCTATTGTAATGGAGAATATTACTCCGAAATGGAAAAATATTGAACTTATTAGGAAATTTAACGAGTGATATATAGAAGATCTTCAAAATTCTACCGAATCCGACTAACCCCAAAAAATACTGTCTGGGTTATATAATAAATCTGATGTATTAAACCCGGATATAAAAGTGTAAATGATGACAATTTTATCAGGTGGACATATCGTATGCATTATTAAAAAAAATAAAGTTGAACAATATAAGATTTTTTTAATTGTCGCAAAATATTTTGTTGGACTTGCTCGACTAAAATATTGTTCATGTTATATAATATACAAGATATTTTTATTGGTCTAAATTATAATATTTATGTAATTAAAAATCACGAAATGCAAATGAAACTCTGCTATTAAATCTTTTAGAAGATAATGTGAAAATTATACCAGACGGGGCTCTAAACACATCTCCAGAGTTAATATCGAAATTCGAAATATTTATCCACAGAACCCATCGAGAAAAATTTGATAACCGTACTGTCGATAAACGCGGTTACAGGTCTTGGTTTACGGTTTCTATATTTTTTGGGGAGTTTGAATTTAATGAATTTTCACTCGGAGTAACCGCTCGTAAATTATCTATGTGGTTGTCAAGTTTATTTTGGTTAACATGGTCAATGACCAATATGTTGCAAATTATCCCGTTAAAACGCTCGTAGATAAATCGATGGGCGTGGTAATTTTTTCATACCAACCTGCATATAACCCATCTACTAATCTGACCAAGTGGGATCTTTCGTTTACGATTTCGGACGATTTCATCTCGAGACGCCAAGTAGTTAACGTAGATAGGGTGTAAAACAAACTCAGATACATTATATATATATATATATATATATATATATATATATATATATATATATATATACAATTTATTAGTCTAAATTATTATTTTCTGTTAACATAGTCTTGCAGAGCACGTATAATCCTCGTTTTGGGATTATGCGGAGTAGTCTTGTCATAATAATGTTTAAGTTCTCTATAGTTCTTACCCCCGCAATTAGCGCATAATTCTGACTTTCCTCGTACTCCAATACCGCTCCGGATACAGGGTTTTGGGCCTGAGCTTCTTCATCGTATACTCTGCATGTGAATTCCACAAAACTCTTTTCTGCAAAACTTACCGCAACTGGTGGTTGACCCAACTCGTAACCAATTACAATTGTTCACTATATAATTAAATATTTTATTTAAATATTTGGTTTAATTATAATATCTATGGAAATATCTAACATTTCCGAATTTAAAACAAAACCTCGTAGGAAAAATGTTTTCAACTTATATCGGAAAATAAAAACTACTACGTGGCTGTCAAAAATTAAAAATAGTATAAATTCTCGTGCCAGGGAAATATTATCAAAGATAAATTTCGCGACTGCCAGATACTTCATCCAGGTAAAATACAGTAAAATTTATTTTAAAAAATATAAAGAAATGGAATGTATTTGACCATCGTGAGCGTGTACTGGATTCAACAAGAAAACCTATAATCGTAACCGATAAAACAAGGCCAGTTGTGTTAACCGAGATCGATAACAGATATTATAATCGATCGTATCCTCTAAGAGCGTTAACTTATGGAATTTATCCGATAAATATCACCGATATTACAAAACTTTCCTGGATGAAAATTTCATCGTGGTTAAACTGTGTTGCTGAACGAGTCATAGAACATTGTAATAATACTCGAAGAGGAAACGGATTAACCGAGTTAAGAAAATCCCAAATAGAAAATGGGAAGAATTGGTTAAACACACAGGTGCATCAATAAACGATGTTGCAGAGTGAAAAAAGAAATTAAGATTTCCGATAACTGTAAAAACAATCACCGGAGAGGTTTTATATACAGAAAAATATTAAAAAAGTAGGAACCCCAATTGAAATAATAGACCACAATTCTCATGCATGGTCCAGTTCCGAACGAGTGTTTCCTCCATCATGAACAGTAAAATATTACTCAGTAGATATATTCAACTATATCTACGAGATAAATAAAACCGATCCTGTTTCAGTGTGGATGTTTAAAAGTGAAGAGGAAGAAGGATACGACCAGTTTGTAAGGACAAATGGAGAATTATATCGAACAGAAGAATTTCATAATGAGATGAATAACCTTGCCGCGAAGTATACAGATAACATCGACGAGATAACAAAAAACTTGTTTTACAGTGCCATTGGTTGCAGCTCATTTTGCCAGAGACAAAAACTCATGGAAGCCATTCTGATATGAATTTCTCAATGATGTAAAAGAAAACTGTGTAGAATATAGCCATGGTGGACTATGGAATACAAAATATAACATCGAAGATATGATTTCCGTTGACATGGCAGCGTGTTACCCCGGAAGTTTTCTCGGGTGTGGTGAATGCAGTGAATATTTTGCACGGTTCAGACATCCAACACACAAGATGACCAGAGTGGCGATAAACGGAGTTTTACCCGATTTTTACCTAACAAGGTTTGCTTGGATAACCTCATTTAAATTCGCCGAGGCTCTTCACCCAATATTTTATCTCTGGGTTGGAAAACACATTTCGGTAAAGAGATGGGCTCCGTTAGTATTATTTCGATTAATGTTAGATAAAAAATGTTAACGTTGTTAACTGTTTCTACTACGATAGTGTCACATCGGAAACAAACCTATGTTTGGTTACCATCCCCTGCAAAAATGCCACGACTGGGACATGAGTAAACAACTAGAACGACAGGCAACGGATTTAGGGAGAAAAATAATTGAGAAGTTTACTCAGGGTGGATCAACTGAACATAAACGACGTTGTACACGACTGGTATTTGATGACACTAAACTAGATTTTATAATCGCGGATACAACAGCGAGTGAAATATTCACTTCGAGAAAAACGGCATATTGTTATCTAATAATGAAAAACTAGGGACTATCGTTGAATACTTCGAAGAAGAATCGCCGCGGTATACTCATTTGAGGTCATCGATGCTCGGTTATGCAACGATGACTTTATGCTGGATGGTCAATAGATTTTCTGATATCACGGTTAGAGTTGCAACAGATTCAATCTATTTCGACAAAAAATACAAGAAAACCGTTGAAGAGTATACTACGTTGGAGGATAATTGGGGAACATGGAGAATACAATAGGAGACGTTACACGGATACTGCGAGTCGGCTGATGTTCCCATCGAAGATAATTACCGCGAGGATACTAACATGGAACTGTCATCGCATCCGTCTGTGTACAATCCAATAACTAGATGTAAAACAGTTTATTTGAATCGTCCAGGAGGATGTAGAAAGACAACACGAGTAATCGATTTATTTGGAAAGAATTCTGAGCAAACCGTGTTAACTCCAACCCATCGTCTTGTCCGGCAGATGAAATCCAGAGGAGTAAACACGTGCACGTATCATATTTTCTTTCGTAATAATGGCACCGAATGGACACCTGATCGAATGGGAACAAAACTTATTCCTGGGATAATTTTATGGGATGAGGTTTGTACGGTATCATCAACGCTATTAAAAATACTTCTGGAGTGGTTGTTAAAGAAAAACACAGTGGTGATAATGTGTGGCAATCATAGTCAGCCACCGCCGTTTACTTAGGAATCCCCTCACGAATGGCTAAAAATAACTGTAGACTATTACGAAGAGATAAAAATCGATTATCGTTCACTCGACGCGGAGTTAACAGAGCTAAAATCCGTGATAAGACTACAACCGGGTTTATTTATCCGCAAGGGTTCTGTTAAATTGTTCGACAATTGCTTGATCGCGATGTATTGAAATGTGTCCCTGTCGTATCTTGGTATTATGTGGTAACATCGTTGATGATACTTCACCATGAAACTCTTTACCGGGATCAACCTGGAGGAGAATTGGCCATCGTAGAGGACTTCGACGATAAATTCTTTTAAACGCGGAGGCAACTTCAGACGATGACTTCGTCGTTAATGGCTCGGCCTCCTTGTATCTACTTGCAACGTCAACTATGGTTAAAGCGTATTTGTAAGTGTGTTGTTTGACAATGTCATGTGGTAGAAATAATATATCGGCCTGACGAGCTTCATTTGGGATATTAACATCGAACGATGCATATTGAATTTTCTTTGGCGATGGTAGATAAATTTGCCATATTGCCTGTTTGGATAACCAATCCGACGCTGTTGTAATTTTAACATTTGCCGCGTTGGCAAGTTTATCGATTGCTGAGTTACCCCTCCAGTATCCAGTTGGAAAATAACAAATCGATTCCATATAATTAATGACCAGCCCCTAATACCAGTATACATTTTTCATCGCGGTTTTTATTAGCCAACTAGCTAACTTTTCTTTGAAAGATTTATCCGGGATTGAAATTACTGACTTTTCAGCCTTCAAACAAAAAAATAACCGTAAAACATCACCCGATGTTACCCAATTATATTAAAATGATTATCGTTGGTCCTACTTGAAGTGGTAAAACGCAACTGCTACTTAATCTCATTATGAAGTGGATGAAATGGGATAAACTATATTTGGTAGCATCGAGTGTAGATGACCAACACTGTTATCAGGTACTGAAAGACTAAAACGAGAGCGCCGCAAATATAACCGGTGAGGATATTATCGAATTTATTACCGATATTGACAAGGCGCCTTCCGTTGAGGATATCGATGGGAGTGTTAACAACTTAGTTGTGTATGACGATACGATGTTGGATATAACAGAAAATCCGCCTAAGATATTATCCCGTGGGGCGACATAAAAACACTGATGTGATATATATTACTCAACGATATACTCAAATTCCAAAGGTGATCAGAGACAATTGTAATATTCTTGTGGTGTTTAACGGAGTTGACACTCATACACTGAGAAATAGTTTTCAAACAAGGTGTTGCAGTGACATGATAACAAATTTATAAATTTCATTAGCCGTGCTCAGGCAACTCCACATAGATTTGCAACGATAAGTTTATATGACCCGAGAACACGATATGGAATCGGACTAGAAAAAATATATAGTTAGTTAACCGCAGCCCAGAGACTTTGTCTTTGAAATCCGTAGGATTTTCAAGATGAAATCCTCGACACACGAAGGTAAGTTTTAACCGCGTGGGGAAAGCAAACTTAACATTATAAATAACTGTTATTTTAGCCAAATTTGGCTGTAACATAAGTTTGTAGGGTTCAGCCTTCCTGCTGCTACAGGGCTAGTTCACCAAAACTTTTTGAACATATTAAATGCTTCAAAGCAAACATATTATTGTTTAATTCAGATTTGAATTTACAGCAAAATATTATTGGCTGATAATGAAACAATAGTTTATTCTCATTAGGATGATATTGCTTTATGCGTGTAACATGCACTGAGACCACAAAAAACATTTTCTGCATTTCTAACTGCCCAACAGTTTCTGCGATACTTGTAGGCATGCAGGCCTATAAATTGAGACCCAGGACCCCTAGACAGTTAACATTCGGGACCTCCTTTTTGGTAATTTTGCCACAAAACAAACATGTGTCCTCAATGTGTACCATTTTGGCCCAGGGCCAGAGCCACCTCAAATTTTAGGGTCCTAGACAGCTGCCAATTTTGTGTAGACACAAGTTCGCCGCTGAAGATATGTGTTGTCCAGACTGAATTTTTTATATAACATTCTAAACAAAATGTACTGGGACAATCCTAGATGCTTAGTCTTTCTATGCAATGCTTGTCCAAGAATTGACACAGACATTCATCAGTCGAATGTTCTAATTGAATATTTATTTCAAGTGTAGAGAAAATAACACACAAAGAACATGCAACATTCTGGAATAGTACTCGACATGTAAATGGTTCTTCTGTTGAAAAGTTGACATTCTTTATCTTGCTACGTATGATACAAAATTATTGAATTGTTTTGATTGTATTGATTTGTTACGCTGATAAATCTTAATTAATTGATAAGAATGTCATAATAAACACTGGCAAAGGTTATCTTCCCTTAATTCACGCAAGCTGCTCTTAGAAACTAGATACATTTAGTTCTCAAGATAATAGATTTAAACTTGCAGTTCTCATGTTGGCCACGCCTTGCTCAATTCCATGTGGATGTTGATTCATATAATTATCAGACACTGTACCTCCCAACAGTCTGTCACGGGTGAATTTATGATGTACCTTTGATACGAAAATAAAATTCCATCTCTTAACTGTGAAACCTGTGATCACAATTATTATGTAACTGGTTTGCCCAAAATACGGCGAGTTAAGAATTGTATGGCCATGTCAATTTACTGGTTAGACACCGTTTGTTTGTTGAATTGAACTTCATACATATTGACGGCGCGAAAGTATTAGCATCAAAGTCTAACATATACATGTTGAAATCTGGTTAATCCTTACTACGTGACACCCCCTCCCCCGCAATGCTTGATAATAAAATCAGGATATTATTCCTCCACACCTGCTCCAAATGCAAATGTATGTTACACATGCAATAAATGAAAAATCATAGCGACCCACACACTGACAATGGACACGAACATACACCTGACATACGGTTATTTACAAAGTGATCGATGCCAATTCAATGCTCCTACTCATGAAATCAGCGCTTATGTCTTCTGTTCCTTTCATGTATCTGATATGCATCTGGTACTACTGTAAGAACAGCGACCATCGAATCAAGCGTCCATTCAACAATTTCGCCTGCGCCAGATAGGTGAGGGATTGGTGATCATTTTCCAAAACGATGTTGCGCCCGTACAAGTACTCCTTAAACCATGATATTCCGAACACAATTCCAACGCATTCACTTCCAATACGGAGTAGTTCTCGGCAGCAGACAATTTCCGACTGCTGTACGCAAGAGGGAAAAGCGTCCCCTTATGCTCTTGTAACAGTACTGTTCCCAGTCCTGTATCGCATGTGTCAGTTCAGGCACCAAGTCTTTGGACAGATGTGGAAGGTGGGCAACCGCATCGGATGTAAGTCTATCCTTTACAATTTGGAAAGCGTACTCACATGCATCCGTCCAAATAACTTTACCAGGGGCCTTGTGTTTTGGTCGGGTCAGACAAGGGCCCTGAAATCACAATAAAATTGGCCACATACCTCCTGTAATACCAGGCTAATCCCAGGAATGATCTCACATCAGCACTTCGTGGTGAGTGGTGCTGCATTTAGCAGCTGCTCTACCTTTGACTTTTCAGTGGACAGCTATGGGTATATCCCAAATTGTCCAAGGTTCGAAACCCAAGTGACATTTAGAAGTCAATCTATCAATCCCTCCAGACGTAGCCACTCCAAAACGGCAGCTAGCAGAGTGAGGTGTTCACCCCACGTCTCTGTGGCTAGCAAGAGATCATCCATGAAGTTGTGGACATCTCTATCGTGCAAGGGCTCAAACCACTTTCGCATCATTCTAGGGAAGATGCTGGGCGCATTCTGGACTCCGAATGGCAAGACCAACCTTTGGTAGGTCCCATCGTGAGTAGCAAAAGCGACCTTTTCCCTATCCTCCTTTCTCACAGGGATTTGCCAATATCCCTTGGACAAAATCCAACTTTGACAAAAATGTCGCCTTCGTAACAGAAGCGAAAATATATTCTGGGTCAGGTAGCATCTCTACCTGAAATTCTGTCACCTGATTTGGCTTCAGTTAGTCGACACAAAACCGATGTGTGCCATCCTTCTTCTGCACTAGGACTACATGGTAGCTGTATTGAGAATTGGCGGGATCGATTACTCCCAAAGCAATCATCTGCTCGATCTCATCCCTAACGACTTGTTATTTTGCCTGTGGCAAGAGGTAGGGTTTTGTGAACTGGCTGGTCATCCACCAGCTTTAAGCCGAACTAAAAAAGTGACGTTCTCCAGGTTATTTCTGTAAGCACATCGGAATACTCATAAAGCAATGTGTCTATCTTTTCCCGCTGTACCGTGGTCAATATGGGGTCGCACTCCACATCCGATGTTGTCTAAGCCCTTGTTAACGGACAGCTCGGGACAGTATTCACCACTTCCATGTCGCCTTTGACATCGTCAGTGACGATCGTGGCAACGACAAAATTGCTGACGGATTCCCTTTCCTGGTATCGCGGATTGGCATTGCATAGCTTCTCCTTTGTCGGTAGTCATATCCAATAAGATTGACCTATCACTTTACTGGTTACGACGTACAGCCCCCTCCAAGAAACTTGCAAATTGTTGTGTTCTAGGGGCAACAGCAAAACACCTTGTGGACAACGTCATAGTGGCATGGTTTTGCTTGTTGTAATACTTCGCATGATGCGCCTTCGCTCGCATAAGGTTCTCCTGTGCAAGTGAGCAAAACTTCCTCCAGTTTATTTTGCAACTTCGCAATGTACTGATAGGTAGTAGTACCTCTTCGAAAGCGTGATCGTCCGTCCACAGCTGTCTCAGTATTGTGATTGGGCCAGGTATGGCCCTCCCGTTCAAGCATGTTCTTCAATGTTCCACTTCTCTTTCGACATGATGACTTGATTAAAATGTTCACTGCCTTTACTGGCATGGTGATACAAGATCCCCTTCTTGTAGGCAAACTTTACAGCACCATTCCGAGTTTCCTTCTCTATTCCCTGGTCAATGTATTTGTGCAGCTGCGCCAGATTTGCGTCCTCCTGCTGACGCTTCCTCCAGTCATCCAGAAGAATGTTACTGACCAGTGTCTACGTAACTTCCATCGGAGTCGGTTTCATCTGTCGACTCTTGGATCTGGTTTCCACATCAATCACTGGCATTGATGTGCAGGTTTCGGGCTTCGGTTGTGGCAACAAATTCCAGTATGACATCATGTGACAGTCCAGCCAAGCGCACAGCTTAAATTTTACCCTTTACATACGGTGAATCGATGTTAATGATAGCCACTGGCAACGAGTCATGTGTGCTGTTCGCATACTGGACTTTCATTACTTCCCCTGTGTAGTCCTCAGGCTTCAAGTATTTCTCGAAAACATGGGCTGAAACACTACACCCAGTGTCAGACAAGATGGTGAAACCTCTCCGTTGACAGTTGCGGACGCAAGGTTTGCTGGTTTACAGTTTGCCTCTGGCTTGCAATCTTTCCTAGCAATGGCATTCACCTGGGTCTGCCTGCCCTCGAGACAGTCTCTGGCAAAATGCCCAGGGTGCATGCAGCTGAAACACGTTGGCAGCCCTTGCCAACCATTTAAGTCCAGTTTTCGTGGGTGAGGCTTGTCCGGATCTATAAGTGGCATACTTACCTGAGGATCCTACTCCGACCTACCCATCGCCCTGACGGTTACGGACAGCCGTCTCTCCCTCTCCCACACAGTGCCACTCAGTGGGTCGGGATCGGTCTGCAACCCAAGAACATCCACTCTTTGAGTGTGCCTGCTTGTACCTCTCCACCATGCTAGAGGTTTCCTCGCTTTGTGACCTTCAAGGATTTTAGCCAAATGTGATTGAGCTGATTTGTCCATTGTTGAAGAGGGTATTAAATATTATATCAATGGGAGTGTGACATTATCACCCAAACAGTGGATGAAATATGGTGAAGACTTGGCCAGATTGACTGTTTTTCGCCACTTAAAGCTCTGATGGTTGTTGCTGTGCTGTTATTCATGCGCTTGCATTAAAGCTGCATTCCCCTCTGGATCATGTAGCTAGTTATTTGAAGTTTTGAGATCTGGAAAATGTTGCACAACTCCATGATTATGTGGGATAAAAAATTTTGACCTGTCAGTAAGCTCCTGTCCTTCATGTTTTAAATGGGAATGCCTCCCCGCACAAAAAGTAAGGGCATATTGCGCCTCTACAGGAGCAGTATAAGAGGCATAATATGCTCAATTTAAAGGCGTAAAGCAACTTTTACTGGCGTTCAAGACCCAGAAGCATAATACTGGTATGAAATACAGGCGTCGTTTGTCTGAGAGTTTTGAAAATTACAGGCATGTTGTTCCAAAAACAATGCAGGCATATTGGCAAGAAAAGGCGTATTTTGAAACTGAGCAAAATGCAGTTCACTAGTTAAGGCATAGTTTGGAACTTAGAAAATTGCAGTATGTCTGATGAGATGTAATTTTGAACTTTGAAAGTCTGCATACTATGGATGAAGCGTAAATAGGACTTTGACAAAAGACATGAAGCGTATTTCATCACTTTGTTTTTTATTCCAGTCTATTGAGAAGTCTCAGATATTAATGACACAGTTAAATCTTTTTGTATATGAACTAATCTATTTAATAATGACATACAAAGACAAATGAATGCTGAAATGTACTGACACTATTAAGTGTTTGAGTACCCAAATCCGTTTTGTTCCACCATCCCAATAACCCAATCTACTGGCTTGCCAAAAATCTAAGTATAACTGGTAAGTATTCAAAGCTAGGATTTGATACATACTTTCATGCATCACTCATAACCAAATCTGATGTTCTCTCAGGTCTTTGGGTCAAATTTCATTGAATGGAAAAATATGTCTGTGACCTTTACCAATGTTTGCAGTTTCCCCTGTTTGAAAGCATTTCCAGCATCCATAAGCTCCATGATCTTGTATACTGTTACACAAAAGGGATCTAGCAGGCAGATCAGCTGTTGCACATAGCTGAAAAGCTCTACAAATAAAATTACCTCTTTGTCCAGGAGACTGCAATTCAATTCCATTTTGAAGTATTGCCATTGTTTTATATAGAGGTTTCAAAAATGTACCTATAGTAGGTTTCTGTGAACCAAACCACAAGCCTCCTAAAATCATGTTTTCTTTTTCTTCACCCTAATTTTAAATGGTAGTTCATTTATAATAAGGAATATTGGCCAGATTGACATCTTACTACTTTTGAACACAGGTGTTGAATGTGAAGGCTACATTTTCTTGCTTACTTAAAGATCCAGCATTTGCAACATATTGTTTGTACAAATTTCTATCATAGAATATTTTCATTTTTACCAATTGCAGAATGTCTTTCAAACATGTCTCAGTGATTCACAAAAAGCCCTCTTGTGAAAAAAAAAACTCTTTAGCTGATCAACCATTGGCATTTGTAAAAAGTATGAAATTTAAATTTCTCAAAGCTTTTAGAGCAGAAATTATTAGGGCATTGGAGTTTTGTATTATCACTGAGACCACCAAGGCAAAAAGGGCAGTAATAGTGATATTTCATTGGGTTTTTCAAATTTCTGAAGAAGATTTTAAAACTGTGTAAACTTGTGCATAACTTGTGTCCATATGGCGGAAGAAAAGCAATTATTTGAAGTAACTGTTGCATACTATCACCAACAAGGATATGCTTTGTTGCAATAATTGCTAAAAGCAACATGGCTGCACCAACTGTAATGCCAGCACCATCTTAAAGTGGTATTTTATCATCTATTGATTCTTCAGGAATGGTATCTGTGAAACACAGGTTTATGTATTTTAGTAATGTCTATATCCTCAGTAAGCAAATCTTCAAAATGAATTCCATCATCTGGGTGTAATGTCAAATCACAGTCTTTTTCTTCCTCAGTCTCTTGTTCTGTCTGTCCACATTGTTGCTTGAATTCCTGGCAGCAAGCATTCTCATAATTAAAAACTTTCCCCTTCCTCATGAATTTCATCTTCAGAAGTTCCACATGCTTTGTACTGACTCACAACAGCTTGAATCATTTGGCATCTAAAATAAGTTTTAAAAATAGTGTTAGTTGAAGCTGGCAAATAATTTAACTACCGGTACTGTAAAAAGAAAATAATTAGTAATGTACCCATTTTGAAGTAATCTAGATTGCTTCATATTAATTAATTTAAAAACCAAATGAAAGTTGTTCTGTCATGATTGAAATTAAGCATGAACACAAACATCCAAACACCCATGAAAATATCAATTTACAAGACAATCTTTCCAGCAACTATACTTTCTTTTATTTTCCTTCTTTTTCCTAACTTTCTGTCAGAATCCCTATTTGTTCCTACCTTTTTTAATGAAAGGGTTGTTATAAACAGAAAAAGCTTCAAAAGGACATAATATATGTTAAATCTGAAGTGTTTCCATATTATGTAGCGCAATATATGATGTTTGGCTTACACAAAAGATGTAAACACATTGGACAGTCATAAAAGTTACAAAAGTAATTTGCTAACAATAAGACCATTATTTAAAAAATATTGTAGACATAATATTGATGGCACCTTCTTACAATAACAGAACATGAATAAAACTCATATAATAATGTAAATCTTCTTGAAAGGACTGAAGGTTCATTCAGTGAAATATTGCACAAGCAAAAACCTTTGCCAAATTAATATTTGCACAGTAGATAAATTAATAATAATCTGACTTCTTGTTTTACTTGTATTGTTATCTTAAACATACAGAATTTTTGCATGAAGGTCACAATCTGTTCAAAATATTTTGTTTGGAATAAAAACTTTTCAACAGTACTTACAGTCAGAGGTTCAGCTGGGTGACACAGGTGTGGATGACCAATGGCATAATATTGTACCAACATCATTTGATCCATTTCAATAGGTTTCAGTGTTGAATTTCCATAATCTTCTTGAACATTTTCTTTTCTTTTCTTTCTATAAGGCCCCCTCCTTGCTCTTTTGAAACTTGGGGTAGCCATTCAAATTTAAAAGCTTTACTTGAAGGCCTAATGTCTAAATACAGTAACATCTGTGTAAAAAAACACTCAAATGACTTTATGCTAGCAATCATGTCCATTTTCCCAACAACAATCAAAACTCTCATATAAATAATACGAGAACTGTGAATGGTACATGATACACTTGTATACAGGCTTAAATAAATTTAATTTGCAGAAACCATTATTTTCTCATCAAACTTACTGTAATTCTGATGTTTGACCTTCAGACCCAAAAATAGTTTTGTTCTTTGGTCAAGATCTTTCTTTGGAACAAAAGGTACCGGTACTGAGTAAAATCCATTTTCAATGAGGAAAAATGACCATAACCTTTGACCCAAAATCACCAGGAAGCCATAAACTTTTGTCAAGGTCAGGAACATGAGTTTTTAAAGAAAAGAACATTTTTCATCTTTCTGTCCATGACCTTAATATTTGACCCACACACTGATAGGCTTCTGTTTTACCATGTGCAAGTCATCCACAAAGATTGGCCCATATCTGAAATATAGAACTACTGGTTATGTTGCTGTACACAGCAAATTTATTTCATCAGTGTATCTGACTTGCTGATCCCAAATTTGGTATTCATCTTTTGAAAAATTCAGAAATGGTAAATGATCAAAAACTCAAATTATTACGTTGAAATGAAAAAGAGTACAGACAGATGATTGGACAAACATGTGGTGGTTTGAATTATACTAATGTATCAACGCTGGTCAGTTACAATGCTGTATTCTTGGGCGGTACACTTTAATCCAACTGTTGTAACACTAGTAGCCTACATTTCTTGCTGTGTCATAAAACCAAACTGAAATTAGCTGAATGATTGGCCAATATACATATCTTCTTAATATGTCTGATATTTCCATTAAAAACTGCATGAGTAGTTGCATTCACAAAAATTCTTACAATGCATACAGCTATTAGTACAAAAGCTCTTATTGTGCATCTTTACATGATATGAATAAAGAAATTGCAAAACTAGTATCCACATGATGACAGAAGTAAATTCCAATAAGCAATGTCTTACATATAATGGACTTCACATTAAACCTTCAAACAAAGATTTATTGTTGCTTGAGTAATGTTATAATATCGAAAGAGGTTTATTTTAAGATGAGGCAAATATATAGAACTCCAACAATGAAAAAAATAATTATTATTTTTGTCCTCAAAATTTACATTTTTTACCACATATAATAAAACTACAAAGTAGAATACTGACTGTGGTATCAGCACGGTTTTTATTTTCATTTGACTGTTTAGGAAACTGGCCTTTTTCTGCAATTGTGGTTTTAGTTCTGTCTCCCTCCGCTTCCTCATGAACTCTTGAGATTTGTAGCTCTGAGAAAAAAAATGGTCAAGGCAATGGTACTAATGAACATAAAATAAATACATAAAATAAATACATAAAATAAATACATAAAGATTCATCAAGAAAGCTCATGTTATTATACCCATTCCATCCCACCTCCCATAACAACAACAACAACAACATAATAATAATAATAATAATAATAATAATAATAATGATAATAATAATAATAATAATAATAATGAGGACTTTGTATAGCGCCTAATCTTTCAAAGCTCTAAGCGCTTTACAACCATCAATAATGATATGACTACACTACAGAACAACAAATGACTAAAACAATGAAATTGGAAAACATAAAACATGCTGAAAATATATAAGATACAAAATACGTTTAGGTCGCTAAGTTTGTCCCTGAAGTCAAAACAGGTGAGTCTTGAGAGCACTCTTAAAAGGGACCACTGTGTCTTTGTGTCTAATTTCAATGGGCAATTCGTTCCACATCGCCGGGCCCTGGTATGCAAACGAACGTTGTCCATATCATCCGTAATAGAAATGAGAGTATGGCATTGTATCTAAACTGTATAAATCCTAAAGGTCATATCACAATGTCCAAGAATACAGAATGTTCCAAACAATTTCAATAGTCTTGAATGTCCTGATATCCCAGTATTATTGAATATCCTGATATACCAGTAGTATTAAATTTCCTGAAATCCCAGTAGTATTGAATGTCCTGATATCCAAGTAGTATTGAATTTCCTGATATCCCAGTAGTATTGAATTTCCTGATATCCCAGTAGTATTGAATGTCCTGATATCCAAGTAGTATTGAATTTCCTGATATCTCAGTAGTATTGAATTTCCTGATATCCAAGTAGTATTGAATTTCCTGATATCCCAGTAGTATTGAATTTCCTGATATCCAAGTAGTATTGAATTTCCTGAAATCCCAGTAGTATTGAATGTCCTGATATCCAAGTAGTATTGAATTTCCTGATATTCCAGTAGTATTGAATTTCCTGATATCCCAGTAGTATTGAATTTCCTGATATCCCAGTAGTATTGAATTTCCTGATATCCCAGTAGTATTGAATTTCCTGAAATCCCAGTAGTATTGAATGTCCTGATATCCAAGTAGTATTGAATTTCCTGATATCCCAGTGGTATTGAATTTCCTGATATCCCAGTAGTATTGAATTTCCTGATATCCCAGTAGTATTGAATTTCCTGATATCCCAGTAGTATTGAATTTCCTGATATCCCAGTAGTATTGAATTTCCTGAAATCCCCGTAGTATTGAATTTCCTGATATGTCCAGCTTTGATGTTCCTGATATACCAATCATGTAATCCAGAATGACTTTGAATGAATTGACAAAAATCCAATGTTGTGCTGCACTACCAAATCAAAATCTAATTCCATGGCAATGAGGCGGTAAATCTCTCTCTCTCTCTGTCTCTCTTCCTCACTCTCTGTGTGTGTGTGTGTCTCTCTCTCTCTCTCTCTCTCTCTCTCTCTCTCTCTCTCTCTCTCTCTCTCTCTCATTTCTTTTAAATTGCCACTCTGAGAGCTAATTGTGTAAACCATCTCATGAGCAGTAAAGCAATGCAAATGATGATTTCGTTTACTCTTGATTCAAACAATATATTTTAAGGTTATCATAGTGTCACATAAATGTCTCTCTCCCACACTCACTTCAGCTTTATTTATACAATTTTTAAAAAATCATGTTTTTAAAAACAACTGTTGGCATCAAATATAATTTTCTTTATGTGACACACAATGACATGACCGGTTATTTTGTTCACAAGCACAAATTAACAGTGGGATAACAGACAAAAAACTATGCGATAACCTTGACTGACCTTAACCTTGACTGACCTTAACCTTGACTGATCTGCTTTTCCTCCTTACAATAAGCTTTGAAAATTTGAAATATTTTGTGTAGTTTCCAAATGTGATATGAAATTATATTTACCTTTGCTTTCAATAGCATAAACCTCATATTTTATGACTAATTCTTCCTGTATGTCAACAGGCTTAGAGATCATGGAATCCTTCAGCAACATCAATGCTCTCAAAAAGTCTGAGTGTCAGATTTTGCGTCAATTAATAATATGCAAATTAAAATGGAATTCTTCTGGCTGAGAGTGAAATCTTAATATTAGGCTCACCTGAGAATTATTATCTCCTGATCAGATTTCTCAGAATGTTGAACCTTACCTGTTTCTTTGCAGATAATCTCCTGCACTGCATCATCAATACTCTCAAAGATGTCATCTGTAGCAGTCAAAAGTAACCCTTTGTGAGATGAACTGAACACCATTTTCCCTGTGTGCATCTTTTTCAATTCCTCTAAGGATCTAATAATTTTGGTGGAAAATACTGTCTGATCTTTTGTCAGCGGGTATAGTCTTTCTTGGACGCATCCTCTGATGAATTTATCTACACCCTTTATTTTTTCAGACTTTTTAAAAAAGAGATGTATTTTCTTTGTTTGGTGGTTTGGTATCCAAACTATGGAAAGTTCCATGGTGATATTGTCAATATAGCCACACATTTCTGGATAAGTGAAAATTTCAAATTGGCATCCTGGAGAGAATATTTCTTCCTGGACTTCAGAAGATGCAGTTCCTAAGAGCTCCAAAAAGTGATCTGCAGCAGGTTTTGATTGGTCTTTTGGACCTTTTAGCATAATGGCAGCTTGAGTTTTATCAGATATTATTGTTACATTTGGATATTTTTCACACAGTTTCTGCAGATATCCAAATGTTTTCATCACTTTTTGCCATTTATGGTCCACATCAATGATTTCTTGATGATTTTCAAAACATTCCTTAACCATGTGCATTATTTCAGTAAGCACATCACGCACCAAGGTTTGGTCTTTCTCTGTACATATGACACATAATGCATCAAAGTCTTGCTGTCCCATTAATTCAAATCTGGCAATATCCAATTCTTTTCTCTGTCTCACTACCTGAAGTACATCTCCTTGTATTCTTTGATCAACCAAAATGTTATCCAAATACAAAAATTCTTGTGCACATTTGTGGACACTGTCCAAGACAACATGAATCAATTGTACCACATCGGATTCTTGTTCAAAAATCTTTTCAGAGATTTCAAATATAAACAAATCTTCATCTTCAGTAACTACAGCCACTGAACAATTGTACTTATTGAGAATTTCATGCAACATCTGTTTTCCAGGTTCTGTTTTTGTGTAAAAATTCCAATATAGATGAAAGTTCCAGGTGCATGGTAAGTTTTTCATACATTTGATAATCTTCATATCTGGAGCCCTCTTATACTTGATACACAGTGGAAGTGTGCAATTGTTTCCTGAAAATAAGTTTAGATAATGAGAATTCAGTATGTTCATGAGTACCATGGGCATTGCATAAAAATATGATTCTTGTTTGTACATAAATTCATTGCCTTGCAAGGTTATTAAGCTTTTACAGATAGTATCAAAGCTTGATATTTGTTTTACTGGATCTTTAAATTCACGATTTCTACAAGCCATGGAATCGACAAAAATTGGTACAACCAAACATTTTTTAATCATGTTTTTCAAAATAAAAAGAATCTTTCAGCAATTTTACATGGTATAAACAATCAGAATAAAACAGTTTCCACAGCTATCTTGATGAATTTTCTGAATTAAGTAAATCTGAATCATGCAAAACTAGTCCACAAAATAAGCATTTTTGTAACCTAACTTTATTTAACCTCATATTCTCCATGTCTGTGACCTTGATTTCAAAGGAGTGACAAGTTATGTCACTGAATGAACTTATTTGCTTCACACTAACTTAAAATCCCAAGTATTTACTGAATATAAAATTAATTTATGAACATCTGAGAAACTATTAAAAAAAAACAACACAAAAATCAATCCATAAATCTGTGACCCTTGATGCCACATTTAAAATAAGGAGTGCATTTTCATATCAGTTTTATACAGAAAAAGCAAATTTTGTAGTAAATTATGTTTCTCCGAGAATACTTACCCGATCACATTACTTTAGGGATATTAGCCTGCTACCTCGCGAATCCAGCCCTACCAAAAGACGAAAATTCGTCTTTCCTGTCTATGTCATATAGACAAAGGGCAATAACTCTTGCCCCTTACCTCCCCTTGCTACCCGCTAGGTGTCGCTGTTTCTTTAGTTTTTAAGCTGAGCGGTATATAAAACATGAGGATGCTCGCATGGCGGGGTGGTTGGGAGGGTTTCTTAGTAATGTGATCGGGTAAGTATTCTCGGAGAAACATAATTTACTACAAAATTTGCTTTCTCCTTTGAATACGTTCCCCGATCACATTACTTTAGGAGAATAAGTAATAGGAGGAGGGAATGCGGAGCATCCGACCTCCACCCCGGGTATCCTCTAGGGAATGATGGTTGGATTCCCCATGTTAATGATAACCCGGTCTCCTAATTTTCAATCAGCAACACAGCCCAGGGTCACATGATATGTGACCCCTTTATACGGTTAAGAAGATAGTTATTGAAATCTTCTTACCTACGAAATTTTATCTGGCGAATCCAGCGAAGCTAATAGGCTGTGCTGATTGTTGCACATGGGTCTGGTGGGCGTCTGGGCTGCCCAACACCGGACCTACTAGAATCAATGTTTGCCTCTGCGAGTACAAACTTGAAGATAAAACTGTAGAAGGTTGACTCTGCATGTCAGCCAACAGCTTCTATAAGGTGACTGATTTGCGAATTCTCAGAGTACGCCGAGCGCATAACCCACTACAGCCATAAAGCAAGGGCTTGAATGGTGATATCTCATATTCCAGCTATCACCAGAAGAAAGAGGTGCTTGTATGTGACCTGACTCACCTCTATGCATTGAAATGGTGCTAGAGTGCACAAACAGGATCTTACATGGCTGTTGATCCTGACTTATCTATAAAGAAAGCGAGCTAATGACGACTCGTTGATCGCCAATGTATGGTAATCTATTTTGGACTACGAAGCCTGGCTGCGTCAAGAGGACCATCAAACCCTCTGATCGGAACGGAAGAGAGTTCGGGTCACTAGAAAGGACATGTAACTCGCTCACCCTGCATGCTGAAGCTAGGACTACCAAGAAACCCAATTTGTATGATAGTAGCTTTAACTAATCGTGGGTTAAAGACTCAATACTGTCTGAATTGAGTCATGTTAAAACCCAGGACAGATTCCATTTGGAAACAGGGTGAGGGATATAAGTCGATTGAATTTTTAAAATGTCTAAAAGATCTGACAAATCTTTGTCATGGCTGATAGCACATGTACCAGAATGGCGGAATGTGTCTGATATCATGGAGCGGTAGCATTGAGAATAACTGGAGCCAGCTGTTTCTCCTCGAAAAGCCAGAGAAAAGTTGGCCAGTTGAGGGATTGTGACACTCAGAGGAACAATGTGAATGATATGGTACCAGTCTCTGAAAACATGCCACTTGCCCTCGTAAACCTTCAGATTAGAGGGCCTTCTTGCTCTCGAGATTCTCTCCGCAATCAAAGATTTAAATTGTATGTCTTGCAAGGCTGTCTGGACAAGAACCAAGCTTGAACATAAAGACGGTCCGGACAGGGGTGCGGTTGCTTGTGAATACTTGTGCTGACTGTAATCTTCCTGGGTAGATCTATCGCCTAGATTGAGTAGATCGGAGACCCAGGAGTTGTTCCATCTGAGAGGGGCAATCAGAACCATCTGACAGTTCTGACCCCTTAACTTCTGGATTAATTTCAGTACCAAGACCGTGGGAGGGTAGGAGAATGACCACAACCCTTCCCAGGTGATTGATCGAGCATCCACGACCCAAGCTTCTGGGTCTGGAACCTGTGAGATGAAAGGTGGAGAACTTGCGATTCCACCTTGTTGCAAAAGATCAATCATCGGACGTCCCCAAAGTGTGTCAATTGGAAGAAAGTCCGATTGATGGAGTGACCATTCTGTGTGAATGACTAGATAGAGTGTCAGCCAAGACATTGAGTCTGCCAAGAATGTGTCTGAATTGTACATTGAGGTGGAGATTGTCGAACCAATGTAGAAACTGCCAGTTCAGAATGCACAGGTCTGGTGATTGGTGTCCCCTTGTTTTGAGGCAAGGCACCACCACAACACCACAATGTTGTCTGACATAATGAGGGCAGTTTGTAATAAGAGTTGATCCTGCCCGAAATGAAAGGCATTGATGACAGCCATTATTTCTGAAAGGTTGATGTGGAAAGGGGCTCGCCCCTGGCACCCACGTGCCGCTGACAGTATCGAAGTCCGGCAACAGGTGGGCACCCCAACCGTAGGTATTAGTGGCGGAACATACCGTTATCCCCGCTTGGGGTATCTCCAGAGTAATCCCTGTGGACAGCCTACAGGGGTTGTGCCATTGACTCAAGAATGATCGTATCTCGGGCGTGAGCATGACTGTTTTCTGGGATCGAAGGGACTTGAAAAGGGCGCAATTACGCTAGCAACGTCCTTTGTAAAGGGCGCATAAAAGGACAGCTGAGCGGGATCAAGTCTGCTGCCGCATTGAATAATCCGAGGATCTGCAACTCTCTCGCTAAAATGCGCATCCTGTCGGAAACGGACTCTACGAGTGCAATTATCTGGATGATCGCAAACTCGAGGAAGCCTTACCAGATTCAGATCGGGAGAAACTCCACACCCAGATGGACCAAAATCCGGATTGGACAGAGATCAGACTTTATCCAGTTCACGAGAAAGCCTATATGATGTAAAGTGATATAAGATCGTTTCTGCCTTTGAGCAGAGTAGAACTTGACAGATGTTTCTGGAGGATGTCGTCCAAATATACTGCAGACGCAATAGATGAAGTCGAGCGGAACAGGGTGACGACGTAATCCATAACCTTGGTACTAGCCCAAGGGCTTAAAATAATGCCAAAAGGTATGACATGGAACTGATAAGCCGAGTCCCGACAAGCACAACGGAGAATGTCCGCTACTCGTGGGATAGGGACGTGAAATGTGCATCGGTCATATCTAGCCAGCTTATGATGGGGTTTAAGCGACGTGCCCTTCAGACATGCGTCACGACGTATCAGGTCTAGGTTGGCAGAAGCAGTCAGTGCATTGGCCATGGAATGGTGAGCTGCCCTGTTAAAAACCCTAGCTAACCGGGCCGTCGATTCCCAAGCATGTTCATTGCCAGATTTTTCAGCGATCCTGAAAATGGCTAGGGAGGCTAGGTCTAACAGTGAAGACGTAGCGACTACATTTCGAACCAGCTTGGACGTGGCATTGAACACAGTTTTGTCCACTTTATAAGACAATGCCGCAGACATATGGACTGCTGCCATATTTTTATCCCGAGCCAGGACCTCAGTACTGAACGCATCGGAGTGAGATTTGTACCATCGACCTGAAAACGACGCTGGTACTTGGCTTTCAGAAAAGAACGCCTTAACATTTCCTGGATCCCCTATACGTGTCGACAGACGGTCATTAATTTCCTTAATTTTTGTCGACTGGGGAAGGAGGCGGAAGGATAGAGTCTCTTCCCCCTCATCCAGATCGACCGACGGTCTAACCCTATAGTCGGTAATGGCAGCAGGAGGTGGAGGGCATTCTGAAGGGGCCTTAACACCCTATAAATTTCCTCCACTGCGGCTTTGAAGCTGAACTCAGTCCGTTCCATAGTTGGATCTGCATACAGCAGATTTGCCTGAGATTCATCGCACTCACTATGTGCATAATCTTGCTCTGGTAAAGCATCCATATCGGGGTAATGCATACCAGGTGGCATAGATGACTCGATTCCGTAATCTCTGATAAAGGCATTCACTCTCCCTTGATGAGCTGTTAGCCTATGGACGGCCGGCAATGCCGAATGAATTGATTGGCATATGTTTGGCCTGAACGTCTGCGACGGGCCGGCTATGACCGGCACCGACC
The DNA here is from genome assembly GCA_030141615.1 of Unio pictorum. Lineage (NCBI taxonomy): Eukaryota > Metazoa > Mollusca > Bivalvia > Unionida > Unionidae > Unio > Unio pictorum. Next base: position 4,552,382 of record JARLTB010000067.1, read on the forward strand.
GCTCGAATGGTCGGGTTGGATCGAGAGATTCATCGCCAACATCTGTGTCATGGTAGTGATATGTAACCGGTAGTACGGATTGACAGACGGAAACATCACTAGAATCATCGTCAATCCGATTTGTGCGGATTGCGGTATGATAAAAGTCCCCGTGCTGGTACAGCGGTACAGTCGGACGGACTGGTATATGACTAAAATCTCCATACCGTTGGACGACCGGTGCCTGTTGGGCTGGACGGCCGGAGCCGGATGGACTGTCAGTGCCGGCAAGTTGTGGCGAATGGTCGGCCTGAAAGTCCTGTTCTGGTAAAGCTGCCATATCTGGGTAGCGCATACCAAGTGGCATAGATAACTCAATTCCGTCATCTCTGATAATGTCACTAATTCTCCCTTGTTTTAAAATCACACCGTCACGTATTTGACGTGACGGAAGGTGTACACCGGCAATACCGACTGATTTGTCTGGTATATGGTCGGCCGGAATGTCGGCGAAGGTCCGGCTATGACCGGCACCTGCCTCTCGAATGGTCTGATTGGACGGAGATACATCTATAACATCTCTCTCATGGTAGTGATATGTAACCAGTAGTACAGATTGACTGACGGGTACATCACTATAATTTCCGTAAATCCGATGTACAGCCGGTGCAGGTTGATGCCGGCTGGAAGACCGGTGCCATTTGGGCTTAACGGTCATTGCCGGATGGTCGGCCGGTGCCGGTTGATGCTGGCTGGAAGGTCGGCTGGACGGTCGGTGCCGGACAGTGTCGGCTGGACGGCCGGTGCCCGCTGAGCTGGACGGCCGGTGCCGGTTAGTGTCGGCTGGACGGCCGGTGTCGGCTGGGCTGGACGGCCGGTGTCGGCTGGGCTGGACGGCCGGAGCCGGCTGGACGGCCGGTGCCGGCTGGAAGGTCGGCTGGACGGCTGGTGCCGGTTGGGCTGGACGGCCGGAGCCGGCTGGACGGCCGGTGCTGGTTGGTGCCGGCTGGACGGATGGCTGGACGGCCGGTGACGACGAGCGTGCATAATATAACGGATCCAATTGATCCTGTATAAACCCCTTGTGTCCAGACTTACAGGCCCGAAAGCCATGCTCGGATCTGCGGGGGGACTTACGCCCACTGGGCAGCCTAATTGTGGAGGAACATTCCCCCAAAGAGTCGTAAACAGCCGTGGAAACGAGCGAGGGAAAGTTCTGGCCTGATGTCAAGAGTTGCGTCGTCGTATCTTGGTCCAAACAACTCATCTGGTCAAAATTGCACTGCTGAACTATGTCAGCCTTAATTTCCGTTTTTATCCCTCGCCTTAGCTGCCTTTTTGACTACGTCCGCCCACGTTTGCTCTGTCCACGTAGTACACACACTGCATGTTTTTGAAGAAGTGCACCTTGTACATGCCATTGTCCACCTCTGCCTCTGATGTCTTCGTTGTCGACTTTGCTACTGAAACGACAAAAGAAGAGAACAAAGCACAAATTAAAAAAATTCAGCATATTATTAATTCGATAATACTATAACCGTTATTAACAGAGTAGTCAAATTATTCGGTGCCATGTTAACTCTTAATGACCACACTAGTTATCGCCGTGAGCGTGTTGCAATATGTCGTTCAAAACGAAGTCTACTGAAACGAAAAGATGATAAACAAAGCACATTTAGCAATTCAACACGCCATTAAGTCGCTATTACCATAGCCGTAACTAACGGAGGAAGCGAAATGATTTAGTGTCGCGTGAACTCATGACTACAACACGAAATTCCGCCATTAAATAGTCGCAACTGGTCGTTCAGAGACGAAGTCTACTGAAACGGAAAAGAAGATAAACAAAGCACAAATTAACAATTCAGTACGCTATTAAGTCGCTATTCCATAACCGTAACTAACGGAGGAAGCGAAATGATTAAGTGTAGCGTGAATTCGTGACTACAACACGAAATTCCACCATTAAATAGTCGCAACTGGTCGTTCAGAGACGAAGTCTACTGAAACAGAAAAGAAGATAAACAAAGCACAAATTAACAATTCAGTACGCTATTAAGTCGCTATTCCATAACCGTAACTAACGGAGGAAGCGAAATGATTAAGTGTCGCGTGAATTCGTGACTACAACACGAAGTCCGCCATTAAATAGTCTCAAATTGGTCGTTCAAAGACTTTTTTGAAGTCTACTGAAACGTCAAAGAAGATAAATAAAGCACAAATTATCAATGCAGCACGTTATTAGTCGCTAATATCGTAAACGTTACATACGGAATAAGCGAAATTATTGAGTGCTACATGTATTACATGCTAGTACCGCCATAAGCGTGCTTTTGACCACGTTGCAACCTGGTCCGAAGTCTAGAAAAGGTGACAAAGTCACTCAAATTGGAAAATATTGTAAAATAATGTATACGACCTGTAGAGGAATGATTATCCAACACAGTAATTCCAAATTTAACTTCGGATGGTCAGAATTTACACTAAGATGGCTTGGATTCATTGGAGGTCTAATTGGACGTGTTTTCGCGTCCAGCGAAGCTAAAAACTAAAGAAACAGCGACACCTAGCGGGTAGCAAGGGGAGGTAAGGGGCAAGAGTTATTGCCCTTTGTCTATATGACATAGACAGGAAAGATGAATTTTCGTCTTTTGGTAGGGCTGGATTCGCGAGGTAGCAGGCTAATATCCCTAAAGTAATGTGATCGGGGAACGTATTCAAAGGAGAAATCACAAGCATACAAGCAGTTGATTATAACCACAGGAATGAATCGTCTTCAGAGTTAAAATTCCAAAATGTGAAAAGAATCCACAAAGGAAAAACCAGTGAATCTTGACAGCTCAAACATACAATGGACCAAGTTTTTTACTTCTTAAAGGTCAGTAGTTCAAGTCAATGTATTTCAGTATCATTGCACATTTTCTCCTATAGGTCTTAATTCATTCAGCCCTGATCCCGTTAATATGCATGATCTGATACTGCAAGTAGTCAAAGTTTGTTGACTGCATTCAATGGCCGATCTTGTCTTTTGTCACTTTTTATGTGTGTCAGATACAATGTCTCTGATTGGTTACAAATGTGTTTTTCCCAAGAATCAGACCAATATTAACCAGTAATTATTTTACCTTTCTTTGTGCAAATGTGAATTGTTCAGAAACCAATGGTTACAAATGGAAGGCAGTTTCACTATACATGTTCTGTTCATGCAAAATCATAAATGATGGCAGACATTAGAATTTATGGCAGTGAAAGCACAAAACAGGAGTTTCTCAGGTTTAATCAAAAAAATATTGAGCAAGGAAAGGAAAAATGGTTGGCAGTTGGATATTTTGCCAGATTTAGATTCAGACATTGACGTTTCTGAGACTGAGTCGTCAGAAGAAGAGAATGATTAGCAATGATGATAAAGTTCTTGCTGATCTCACAGACTGTAGCGATCATATTAATGTCATAAATAATGTATTAATAAGTTGTAAAAGACTTAGACAAATATATAAGATAATAATCACCATGTTGACAAATTCATTTTGATTAATTGGTGAAAATCTCGTGGATTTGTATTGGATATACAAAATTGGAAATTTCTCTAGTGAAACATCCTAATGGCAAAAAAGAATCAACCATGTAATAGAACCATGACTGCCAACTCAAGTGTCTTATTTTCGAATAAATTTTGCCAGGCACTAGTTTATCAAGCGAAATCCCTCTTGTTAATTAACAGATATACCAAACCACTTTAACAAGCATACTCAATTGGAAATTTACCATCATTTGCTTGCCATTCTTGTACTTCAACAAAGTCACTTTCTTTTTCAGGATTACTGGACACACTATTTGAGGTCTTATCATTTGCTTGGTTATCTGCGTTTTCATCTTCAAGAGTTGCACTATCTGTAAAGCAAAGCATTACTTAATTAATTATCATCTACAATACAACTATATAACGTTATTGACAAAATTCAAATGAAAAGTACATTACACATATGATTTCTATAATATTCCTCATTATTCAGTCTAGAATTTAAATTCTAATTAAAATGGTCTCTTGTAGTTTTGTAGTACCAAAAGACTGAATGGTATTCAGCAATCAACTAGTTTTAGAAGTTTGAATTCTTTTGCATAATTAGATAAAACTATCCTAGTCTAAGTTAGAAAACATTCCATTCATCAAAACAGCAAAGCTATAGTCAATGACATGACATTAATACCACTTTATTCTCTCAGTGAGTCAATGACATGACATTAATACCAGTTTGTTCTATTAATGCAATGCTCTATATTAATTTATAAAGATTTCAGTGTACACTGAATTCTTTGACGTCCGTCATATTAATACAGTAAAAACAATGCTAAATAGATTCAAATGGCATACTCTGAACCCAAATCAAGAACATGATACATCACCTACCTGGGACATAACATAAACCAGTAGATAATGGGATATACAATACATATACACATACATATATAAATAGTGTCCTCACTATATCATGCATCATTTTCCTTGTACACAACAAACACTAGTTTTCTTCTTAAAAGTATGAAAAATAATGTAATTTTTTAAAAATCATTTTAAGGAAGACATCATAATTATGTAAATTCTAACATAAAACAATTTTGTCATAGCTACTGATATTATAGATGCCGTATTTCTCTTGTACATGGAAACAAATATTTGTTTCTTCTTAAAAGCATGAAAAATTACATTGAAAAAAGTTTATGAAGGGATCACTCTGGGCTTTGCCAATTTTGCAAACTGCCTTTTTTGTCCTTATGGCAACAAAACTTAACATCATTTTTCTTTCGACGACATTGTTAACTGTTTGAACTTGTCTTTGCAATCTTGGGTTTGGAGTGGAGAAATTCAAATGCACCATGAATGGAAGTTGTAAACTGGGATATAAAATGCACTGGAATATAATGTAAATGAATCCTTTGTTCACATTGACAAATTATCATAACAGTGTATTGGTACATCATAATCCTCTTACACCGACATCTGGCCTGAGCATTGTATGCTGTTGACCCACTCAAACAGTCATGCTATTAAACTGGCTACAATCGTCTAACCGTTGAAGACAGGAACAGGAACAACAACAATCAACCAAGCAATAATTAAATTTTAAAACATCTACCCAAAACTAAATTTGCTGAAACTAAAAAGAAACTGATTATATTTGAAATATCCATCATTCTGTAAAAATGCTAAGCTAATTAAAGAAATCCAGTCCTAATCAATGTTCTACAATTATCCGATGTTGCTGCCAGAATAACAAACATGCATTCTAAATTTGTTCTTCCGGGCTGATTTCAGTTACACATGCACCCTTCAATAAAGTAAACTAACCACAATCTTCAATAAAAACAGAATTAAACGAAGTCAGTACCTAATATAAATAAATACAATGCAATAAATTGTCACATTTTTAATTTGTGTCTATTAGAGAATAGGCCTACCCTTATTTCCTGGACTGGACATTCTGAGGTACAGATCAGATTTTTTCCTTGAAGATCTTCGTCCCAAGCACTCATGGTGGAGATGGATTTCAAAATCAACACCCTCCACATTGTGTGACTGGCGGCCAAGAACTCTATCAATAACTGAAAAACAGTTTAGACTTACAAAACCTGATAGTGAAGTCAGAATCAAAATGTTCCTTTATATAAAATGATATTCAGCATTAAATCTCTGTTTAAATATAAGTTTCTTTTAAATATGCAAAATATATTTATTTTCAATAAAAAACCAAATAAAACAGATAATTCATAAAAAACTAGCAAAACCACCTATATAAAACATCAGGGCAAACAGAACACAATTAATGCACTGAATTAGTTTTCTTTAGTATCACTTGTTATCTAAATCTTGCAAAAGTAGCAACTGTTAATTGACCAATACTTTTAAGGATGATTTTAACCATGAGGTATATTGATTGAAAGGCAATAATAAGCACATGCTGATGTTTACTGGGCTGATTTGTGTTGATAAAGAGACTGCATTAACACCCATACTGGACAGAAGTATTTATTACTTCTGTAATACCTCTAAGTTCCATTAGGCTTGAAAAATATCCTTTTCTCCTTCAACCATATGATCAGTTATTTTATCTCTAGAGATGCAATGCTAACTAACATAACCTCAATTCTGACCAGGATTCATTCAGAGAATGCAGGTAGGAGTTTGAACAAAAGTACCATGCAGTCACTAATGAAGGCAAAGATGAACACTAATGACTCCTGCATTTCCTTCAAAAGCCAGACTTGTCAACTAATGACAACAAAGACTGCATATCTCTCTCTCTCTCTCTCTCTCTCTCTTGACCTCTTAACACAGTTTAACAGAATTCCTAAATGTTAATTTGCCTGTTAATCAAGAAATCAAAATCAGGGACCAATGTGCAAAATTACTATAAAATTTGCCTTTATGATGCAGAATCTGTCCAAAAAAAGAAATTTGAAGAATTGTAGATGAAAATACAGTGTCAACACTTAAAAGTTATAAATTGATTATGTGACCATGTGTGTGGGAAGATATGACTACATTGTAACATGTAATTCTTGTTGCTTGCTGATGGGGTTATTAATAATTAGACACACTGGGTTCAATCATCCAAACTTTAAACATGATATACAGTTAATAAATTAAGTCTCTTTGTTGTTTACCAAAATATGTAACATCATTTGTTGATGGCTGTACAAATAAAATTGATTGATTTAAGCTCTTGGGACAGTACAGAGCTTCATTTAAGAATAAAAAGAAATGTTAATTATCTGCTCATTTGTAGCTATAACAGTTGTAAAATATGACTTATAAATATAACTGCATGTTTTTATAGTTGACATAACATATTTAACTGTGAGATGTAAGTTTGTATTAATGGTATGTCTTGCATTATTATGGCAATAATATCAAACAGTCATAGAAGAGTCGTGATACCAGCCAGCATTATTATGGCAATAATATTAAACAGTCATAGAAGAGTCATGATACCAGCCAGCATTATTATGGCAATAATATCAAACAGTCATAGAAGAGTCGTGATACCAGCCAGCATTATTATGGCAATAATATCAAACAAGCATAGAAGAGTCGTGATACCAGCCAGCATTATTATGGCAATAATAATATGGCTTAAAATCAATGGACACTGTTGTTATGAGCCTATGCTCTTAAAAGAAAGGAACAGAAAAGAGTGACCACAACAAGCTTTGTAAAATTTAACTATATTTTTTTGGCTTTAGAATACAAAGTGAACAATGCGAAAAAGAACTTAGTTTTACAAATTAAATCCAAATCATAATCCAAGAATTAAAAAACACAAGTCAAATTTGTGAAAAGATCTAAGTGAACCTCAGTTCAAATCCTGATGAAATGCAAGATGGAAGGCGATGACATCTGTAATAATCAGCATTGTACCAATGATGATCTCTTGTTGAGAAAATATTTCATATTTTTAATTTCGTATAAATTCCAGTAAATGTCTTTGCATAAGAATTATCAACTTTAAAGCACTTTTGTATTTCCAGGAAAGCAATCAGTCGATTTAAATAATTTGAAGAAAAATAAAAACATCATAATACAACTTAACATGTTAAATGTGAAAGAATGACTGATAATTCTTTTATCAGAACATCAGTTATAAACCTAATTAAGACACAAGACAGATTCCTTGATTAAGGTCAAAAGTTCATCCTTCTGATAAAAATAGAAGTTTGTTTACCAATTGAGAAATACCTAATGCCACATAGTCTAGGTATGACCTTGACTCAACTTACTGTTTCTTACTCTGAGAAAGATAATTATAAAAAAATTAAAAATAAAAAAGTTGTTTACCAAAAGTGTTATTTGGAACAAGGTCAGCAACCAGATACAATGTTTTATTTACCCAATTCTTGACAAGGTCAAGTCCAGTATGCAATGTTGCATGACAACAGCATGTAATTGAACTTACAAAATTTCAATCTAACAAACAAACATTGAAATTAAATATACACAACACTATCAATCCTACAAAGAATTCATGCAAACAAAGCTGACAGATTTCAGTATATGTATACCTAGTAAATATGTATATATATATGCAGCACATGTATACAATATTTTGACAATAACATAAACATGTGAATGATTAAAATATCCTGAAAATTCATTAATCAAGCCATGATTCACTGGGAATGAAGGTGTCTGAATTAACAAGGTTTAACATTTTATATGCAAAACACTTACATATATGTGTGGATGGATGTCTAGGCTTGTAAACTGTATCCATCCTTTTGTAAAAAGTTCAAATTCTACACATGGAAAATAAACATTCTGTATCAAACAATGCTTTTACAATGATGGTTAACTTTATTAAAATTGATTAGGCATACAAAGCTACATGTGTGTGTACATACCACTAGGATCCTCAAAATAAATCAGACAGTATCTCTCCTCTGTCTTCATTTCTACCCTCTCAACATCTCCACCACCACTTCTTCTCTTGTTCTCAAAGTAGTACAAAATAACTTCATGCGATGTTGACGGATGTAAGTTCTGTACAAGGATGCAGTTGGAAATGGCAACTCTTGCAGCCTTAAGGAAAACTCCTTGAAGGCTACTTTCTTGAGATATTTTCCCAAGTTGTACAATATCTGGAAGAGATTTAATCTAGAACGTACATAAAATGAAAGGATCAATGTATCACAAAAGAGCTAGACTGCTTAACAATTTTGTTCACGAGGTCTTAACCAGAGAAAACATGTCAGGACAAAAGTTATTACTGGCATATCCAACATTCACTGACAATTACTCCAGGTTCTGATGAAATTCCAGTAAACATATAACTTTAGACGAATTTAACTTGAAATAAAGTAATCCATGGTACTCTGATGCTATAGAAACCTAAGTTTGAAACCATTGCAATAAGAACTATATGACACCCCTTACTAAACGTTAATAAAATGTTGATGCCAATCTTATAGCAATATCAAAGCTAAATCTGGTAAGAAATATCCTTGGTTGCTTTATGCTGTTGAAACAAAAGTGTGAAAGAACAAATAATACGGAACTGAACTCCATTAATCAATGACATAGACAGCTGAAAATTAATTAAATATTTGAAGCAATTAATTTGTATAAATGTTTTTTTTCTTCTGATTTTCACTAAAACCCATTATTCCTTAGTAAATATGAGATGCTAAGACCATGTTATATCAGAGATTGAAACTTAGAAGTCACTACTCTATTAAATGATGGGTACAACACATGTGTTCAATCTATTTTTATATTTTATTAATATAAAGCAGTATGATTCTATCCCAATTATTCCTGTTTGAGTAACACTACAATTATATATATATATATATATATATATATATATATATATATATATATATATATATATATATATATATATATAAAGGATCATAAACAAGGGCCAATAACTGAACTAATTGATGATAAATAATGCTGTAAATCAAAGTACATCTAAGGGTTTATCAAATTATTAGAGTTTGCATTGAAAACTAAATCTGCTTAAAATAAAATTATCTTTAGCAAAGTTCTATTTCACAAACTAAATTTGTATATATAAAAAATAAATAAGGGGTTATATCTAAATAAAATGAGGATTCACAATGCATACAAGCAAACTCATTTAAGATCTCATCTATATTTTATGCAGCATATCAACATTTTGAATGTTTGGGCAATTAACTTTGCTTCAATTGCCATAACATTAAATAACCTACAGGTGATGTTGTGTCATAATTTACCTAACCAATCCAACTTAACCTAACAATTGTAGGTAAAGATGTGCTGAGTTAAAACACCATCTATACAATCTATAATCACATCTAATAATGAATTTAATGATCTGGAGATAGGTCAGGAACTTTTCTGTTTTCTTCAAATTTCTGACTTCCCTATGGATAGACTCATTTCCCTATTGTTAACCTTACTTTAGTTTATTTCACCTGTTGAATGTTGCACTCAAGACTGGCTTCAACTGGAATAATCAGGTTAACACTTTAGACTTTTAATTAAAATGTACATAGAATGTACAGCCATGTGCCTCTTGTTGCAATAGATATCATAATTAAAACAAGCATGGACTGTTTATTTAGCTGTGTCAATTGATAATAGAATATAGCAGTGTCTTATACAGGAGTAAAATCACAAGCATGCTAGTTTTGGTGATGCAATTTCATGATTGTCAGTAATATGGAATATCATACAATGATACCATTAATATTCATAAAATAGGAAGCTACTAGTTTAAAATATGAAATCAAGTTATTGATATGACCTTGTCCTATACTCCAAATTAACTTATATATGGACGAAGGATGGAAAATTTATAAAATTAGTGAATTCAACTTGTACTCTGCATTGATTTAAAGGCCGGAAAATACGGAATGTAAGATTAGTTACTATAGACATATTCAGATATCAGAGCATGGATATTCGAAAGTTTGCGTACTTCGAGTTCTAAGGTAAAGAAATGCCTCTAATTATCATGATATTGTTTAGTATAACAGTATTAGGAAAATATACTGATACTTGTATAAAATGTAATTGATACCTTGTTGTATTATGTTTGGTTTACCATAACAGAATTTACAAGAATCTCGATGTTAATGAATGCATGGCTGAAGAAAGAATCTTGATTTAAATGAAGAAAGTTATGAGCTGTTATCTGATGATAGGCTGTGTGTAGTGTGAGATGAGAGGGCTAAGGATAAAGACTTTACTGTCCTTGCATTTTAACAGGAAGCTTTTTAGGGAACAGAGAACTTCCTGTTCTGTTGGGTCGAAAGTCTTCAAGGGTTGGAGACGGAATTGAGACTGTAGCCGAAACAGAAGTGTAGTCATGGGGGAGAAAGTTAAAGAGGATAAGAGGTCTAGAGGAAGTCAAGGAAGGGAAGGAATTTGGAGAAAGGTTGGGCAAGAAGAGGAGAAGTAATTGGGAGAAATAGGAGAGAGAAAGGATATAAAAGATGAGTAGAAATACAATGACAAGTGGAAATCAATCTCACACTGCTAATCTAGCAATGCAGTAGGCTTATTAAAGGGTCGAGCAGAACGAGTGTAATTGAGAATTTGAGCCATTTGATTATTGAATTGTCATTAATTTGTTATTCAATGAATTTCAAGCTTTTTGTATTTTTAACCATCTAACCATCAGCATTGTTGATTGGGGGCTTGGATCTTTACATCTTTCACTAAATTTAACTTCCAATGAAACAGAACCTGAGTTTGACATCTATAATAACTTCAATAAAATATTGGGAGCCCACCCCATATATACATGTAGTATATCACACAAACACATCTGAGGAGTGATGCAAAGGAAATATGTGAACCAACAATTGACAGATGGAAGAACAGCTTGATGGACAAAAATAAAACCCAAATAACCATTTATAAATTGACAATGTGGGCATTATATTGAATTGACTATGGGTATAAAGATGGCAAGACAAATGAAATCCAAACATAACTTATAAAGTAATACTGATAACTTATAAAGTAATACTGTGGAATTCAATGTATTTAAGAAAACTGGTAGATCAGTTACAGGCAACATGAATACTTTATACACAGTTTTGTCAAGCAGCAAACTAATAATTAAAACATATGAACATTACCAATATTATCTGAAAATGTCACAAGAACGTTCCCATCCTCCTCCCCATACAAGAACTCAGTAACTTCTGCTTTCGTCTTTGTCTCCAGGAAGTTTCTCAGCAATTCTTCTGTTATAGCATTATTAACCCCCTGGATCAGGACTCTGTTTTGATAGCATGGCTTTGGTGGCAATGGATGGAACAGTGTCACAGTCAATGTATGGCCATCCACCTGATGGGTACTGCGGGAAGCTACTCTCTGGGCAACTACAAGAACATAAGTATTCATTAATTCTTTAACAATTATACTCGCTGGAACACAGGGAAGAAAACAAATGCTTTTACTAAACAAACAGCTATATTGAAAATAAAATAATTACTGACTTTGATTTTTAATTCTTAGGAAAAAATACAGAGATACTTACCAGAATTTATCTGAAGAGGGAGTTTTCCTTGTCACCAAACAATGAGAGGAGTGGGAGAAAATTGTAGGGGGAAACTATAATTAAGCTAACACTTAAATGCACTGTGATCCTGTTATAGCACACTACATTATATGTCAAATTCATATATAACACAATTATGTAGTGGCTCCAAACATTTCATAAGCACTGGAATCTATATATTGTTACATATACAAATTATCTGTTCATATTGACAAACCATGTTAATGGTGCATTGTTATATTATAATCTGCTTAAGCTGACATCTGGCAAGAGTACTGGATGCTGCTGCTGGACTAGCTACAACTCACCAACCGTTGAAGGCAGGAACATGAATGACTACAATTGACCAAATTATGGTTAATTTCTTCTTCAAATTTACCCAGGAAAAATAGCTTTGCTGAAACTTCAAAGATAACTGATTACCTTTCAAGCACCAATTGTCCTGTGCAAATGGTAAGCAAATGAAAAACAAATTCTGTCTTAATCAATATTCTACAATTATTATTATTACCACTAAAATAACAAATGTGCTTTAGTTTGGTCCTCCAAATTTGTTCTTTAGAAGTGATTTCAACAACACATGCACCCTTCATTAAATCAAGTTTCTTAGTTTCTTATTTCCTCAATTTATCTGAACCCTTAGAGTGCTATGTAGTTTGTAACCCTTAGAGTGCTATGTGGTTTTGTAACCCTTAGTGCGCAATGAAGTTTTGTAGCACAAGATTCTTAAGAAATGAATATGTTTGCATAAAGACATTTGCAGCAGTCAACTTTAAAATTGTCTGCATTTGAATTAGGTTTTGTATTATACCTTTTTCTACATTAATTTTGAAATATGGTGTTAACTAGCATGCCTAAATAAAGTTTCCTCTGATCCTTCATAGTATCCTACTCCATTTTAGACATGTTTGACACCTCAAAATAAATATCAAAATAACTAAAGCAGAGGAAGAAATAATCAAAGAAACTCCAACTAGGTAACTGGTTTTGTCCATCCAACATGTACATCTGATTTGTATTCGACATCATTTTCAGGTTCAAACTCACTCATTCACATTTCCAGTAACACTTTAACATCTCCAATAATCTGATCTACTTCAAAACTTTAAAAAATCATTGTCATCATCATCTACAGATGAACCGTTTTGGGAGCCAGCCATTGGTATTTTGTTGGTAATCCATATTTTAAACAAACATATGTAAAGTTCCATAATAAATGAAAGGTAAAGACTACAACAGAATGTCAATCAAATTTAGTTTAACAACTGTTCATGCGAAGCTGAAGTATCACAGATGTGTAAACAGCTTCTCATTTATGTTGCAACAAGCATTATGAGACCTCTACTGGCAGAATGACCTATGTGTCAACAACCTCTTCAAAGATTAACAGTTACATAAAAAAAATTACATCATGCACAGAGTTCAATTTACTATGAACAAATTTACCCAATTTGACAGTCGTTCTTACATGTAACTTTTCTCCAAGCATGTAAAACTGCACAAGGTTTGTGCAATTTGCACACTTGTGTGCCCTGGCTTTGTATCTCTGTGAATAAGTTTGATGTCAATTTCATTGATAACAAGTAAAACAATCAGTGCAATATCATACTTGACAATCTAGGCTTTTGGGATCTCATGCTTATAAAATGTGAGAAAATAATGACTGAAGAGATTGATTACTTGACAAGGACAGCCTAGGATTAGTCTTCTTTGATGGACGACTAATTTGCAGGCTCTAAGGAAATATCATATCAATCATGATTATTGACATTGATATAGCCCATAGCTGCCAACCCCCGAGCACAAAAATACTGATTACTTGTGACAAAAATACTGATTTTCAGGAAGAAATACTGATTTTTAAAAATTTTAATACATATGTAATTTTACGTATACAACCATCAGTAACTGTGCCTTACATAATTATTTAATGTCAAAGATGCACGTGTTGCACACTTGTACGATTTGGAGTTGCACCATGTTCCGTTCGGGTGCCCAGTTAGAAGGTGCAAGAGTGTAACACACTCAAATACAAACTGTTTATAGGAGCCCTTTCCACGCCTTGTTTCTTTTTCAATCATTGATTCCAATGTACCAACTTTCATTGATTATCTCAATTCTGAGATTTATTTATTGATCTGTTTTCGTTCAAGCATAAGAGTGATCCTTGCGATTTTAATGTCTGGAAAACGTGTGAAAAATAAATCGCCAGCAACAATAGTAACTGAAAATGTAAGGTTTATTTCTAAAACTTAAAAGAAATTTAATAAATCAAATTTTGATCGATGTACATTAAGGTTCTCTCTGGCATTTATCTACGTCGTAAGTTCAGGCTGAGCTGTGTGTGATGAAACAGGAAGCAGATGTTTATTAGCTTTTTCGTGCTCTTGCATTTCACGGGCGTCTCCATGTCCATTAGCGAAATCACGTTACACACTTTGCAAAACGTCAAGTTTTCTCCTTTTCTGTTATGTTTTCACAAATCTAAAAGACAGCACAAATGTCTTTCCAGTTGTTTCCTTCTATTTTTCCTGGAGAAAATTTTGAATATTCCGCTTTTCTATATAACATGGTTAGATGCTGAATATTACGAAAACGAGATACAGCAACAGCGGTAACTATTGCGAAATCCAATATGGCGGATAACGACAGGCATGGTAGCATCGATTTCGAATGAACCAATCGTATTGTAGAACTTTATTCGTATACACAAGTGATAAATTATATCAAAATAGAACCAAATGCCCGTTCTAAACTGACAATTCCAAAGAAATTGTATTATTTTTTTTTTAAATTAGAAAACGTATTTTGTGCCAAAAAAACGTACACCCGTAATCAGGTCCAAAATACGGGACAAATACGGAAAAAACGGGACAGTTGGCAGCTATGATAGCCACCTTCCTTTTCTGTGGCCATCAATTTTGAAACTTAGCACCATAACAAATTTAAGATCCAAATTCTTGATTTTTTCAAATTATGAAGAATGGCCATACTTTCATTACAAAAGAAAGGTCAAAATTAGGTAATACCATGAAATAGAAAATTAAATGTTCACAGATATGCACCTTCAGCCTCCTTAAAAGTTATGTAAGCAACCTCATCGCTGATCCTGACCACCTCCACATCATCTCCTCCAGATCGCCGTGAATTCTCAAAGTACATCTCCATAAGTTCCTGGCTCGTCTTCTTTGAAAAGCCTTTAACCTCCACAGTGTTGCTAATTCCTCCATCACCTACTTGCATGTTGCCTTCTGAAAATAAAGAACTGCTTGTATGCATTCCTGTCATGCTTTTCGCAATCCACCTTTACGAAAATTCCAAAAGTACTGACTAAAATGAAATATTACTTTTATTTATGTGGTATAGTCTCGAAAAATGAAAAAGCAGAAAAAAATGAAAAAATCACATGAACAGTAATAAATTTCTGCTATGATGAGACCTTATAAATAAGAGAAAAAAAATGAAAAAATCTCATGAAAAGAAATAAATTTCTGCAATGATGAGACCTTATAAGTAAGAGAAAAAAAATGAAAAACTCTCAAGAAAATAATTAAATTATAAATATGAGATCATTGTTATCTGTTCATATAGTAAACTAAAACACTTGCTCCCCTTCTTATGATGCTGAAAAACTTGGTAACTTCTCTGGAGACGGACAACATTTACTAAAATCATTTTATTTTAAATTGAGCATGAGGACTTTAATGTTTTTAAACATCATTCAGCCTGTCTCAGGCATAAGACTGGAAAATTTATCTTTTGGGGGTCTAAGCTTGTCCCCATCCCATCCCATCAAAAAATAGAAGGGTTTGAAATGTATATATATATAATTAGTTGGGTATTAAGACAGACATATACATTACAGATTGAAGTATATGGATAGATACACATGTATAAGGTTTCTTGAAATACCTAGACTTTAAAAATGAGAGAGAGACAGAGACAGAGAAAGACAGACAGACACATTTAATAGAGACTAAACTTAAAAATTAAACAATAGTTTTTCTTTTGAAACAGGTTATTATATTTATTCGTGTAAACATTATCAAAATATTCCTTTCTTGCCTAAATACTTTAAGGAACTGAACTAATTCAAAAAACTGTATTGCAGGCATTTTTTCTTCATTTATTTATTTATATTCAGACCTGAATTTTTATGGATTTTTCTGCCTAACAACTGGTAGCTAGATAGTTGCTATGAAATCAGCAACACCCATCAAAAACAATCTCTAATATGCTGGGTAGTACAGGGAGATAATCTGTAACAGTAGCTTCCGTTTGTCATTTATACTGAAGATTATATAAAAAGTTTTTTCTTGTAATGACGACCATTATTTGATGGTAAATCAGCATCGCTTTCACAAGTCTGAAATGCCCTTATAATTTTCAAATTTGTAGTCATTTAAAGATTTGTCTATTTTTAGTAATAGTTCAATATTTGATGGTGTATTGGTATTATTTCTATATAAACTTGAAAGACTTCTTCATATATCCATTTATGCCTTTGCCAAGCTTGGTCTCAAATAGATTAGGGTGTTCTGGTAAAGTGACAGAATTAGTTGTTGATGGGTACACAGTGGAAGATATATGATGCACACAGGATCATAACAAGCAGCAGCTCTTATCAAATGCCTATCGTGTTGTTGTTAATCCACCGATTCGGCGAGAACCTCTCTAGTCATCTGAGGGTTGGAAGGGTTGGATCTGTTATATGCATGCACAGGTGGCTGATGAGGCCAACCCTTGCATGGAATATTTGTTTGCATATGGGACAGGGGAGCACTACATCTCCAGAAGGGTTGATGGCACATGCTTTTCTGGCTTGCCTCATCAGCTCTGCAGCTGCTGTCCTACTTGATTCACATAACTTGGAGCCTTTGTGCACAGAAGAATGCCAAGTTACTCAATCGCTTGCTGTTTGCTCCCAGGAATCAGGGTTTATGTTGAACGCTTTCAATGCAGCTTTCAGACTGTCTTTGAATGATTTCTTTTGACCTCCATGGGATCGCTGTCCTTGCTGTAGCTTGCCATAGAATAGTCTCTTAAGCAGCCGGTGGACTGGCATGTGTACAACATACCCTGCCCAGCATAGCTAGAACTGCATCAGCATGGTGTGGATGCTGGGGAGACCTGCTTGGGCGAGTACCTCAGTGTCTGGAATCTTGTCCTGGCACTTAATATTGAGGATTATCCTGAGACTTGTGGTGTGAAAGTGGTTTAGCTTCCTGGGGATCACAACTACCCTGTAGACCTTTAGTTTGGTCTCGATACTGATGCCTCTTCTAAAGTTGCACTGTCTCTGGCAATGCGAAGATTCACTTTGTTGTCAATAGTGACACCCTGTGACAGTTAGCTGCCAAGGTACGTGAAGCGGTTCACTACATTGAGATTTTGGCCATTGATGGTGAAGTTGGGCTCAACATAGGGCTTTCCAGGCAATGGCTGATGCAGGACTTCAGTCTTCTTGGTATGTTCATGGTACAGATGGTGAGAAAAAAGCTTCTGCAGGAGCTGGAGAACTTGTCAACACTGCATTGCAGGTCGGCTTCTGAACCAGCCTTGAGGGCACACTCATCAGCAAATTAAATAATTCCTGATGGTGTCGGTCATAAGTTAGGTTTTTGCTTGAAGCCTCCTGGGATTGAATGGTCTTCCATCTGTATGGTACCTGATGCTGACTCAAACCTCTCCATCTCTGAAAACATTAGTCAGCATAGCGAAAAACATCCCTTTTTGATGATACTGGGAATGGCTCAGATGTCTCTCAATTGTCCTGGACTCATGCCATAATGGAAATGCTGCAAAAAAGGTTATACATTTTCTCGGGCATCCATACTTGGCCATTACCTTCCAAAAGCCTTCAGTGCTGACAGTATCAAAGGCCTTTGTCAAGTCAACGTAGATAGAGAAAAGGTCAGTGTTTTGATCCTAAAATTTCTCTTGTAGTGGCCTCACAGCAAACACCATGTTGATGGTCCCATGTTCTTTTTGGAATCTACACTGGCTTTCTGACAGTAGTCACTTGTCAAAGTGTGTAGTCAGGCGGTTCCGTAGGATGCTGTCGAGTATCTTTTCTGCAATTGAGAGTAAGGATATACACTGGTGGTTGTTTCAGACTTGGCAGTTCTCTTTGCACTTATACAGGTGGATTATGGAAGCGTGCTTAAATTCCTGGGCAATAGTCTCTTACTGTCACATCAGTAAAAACAGTTGGTGGAGCCTTTTTATCAGGGCTGTGCCCTCTTCCTTGTAGACTTCAGTTGGGATGGAGTCTGAACCAGGTGCTTTGCCACTGGATTGCAGACTTGGGTTGGAGGTCATATTGTGCTTCATTGATGGGTAATTGAGACCGATATTGAACTTGATGATGATGAGACGGTGGTCCGCCCAGCAGTCAGTGCCAAACAAGGACTTGGTCACACGCACATCCTGCCTGTCCCTCTTCCTGACAATGATGTAGTCGATGACGTGCCAGTGCTTAGAGCGAAGGTGCATCCATGACATCCAGTTATGGGTAGGGAGGCAGAATACTGTATTGGTTTTCAGCAATTAATCTTGGCGCAAGACTGGAGCAAAGAGAGATCATTGCTGTTACAGTGACCCACTTCATGTTTCCTAGCACTCCATCCCAGGCAACGTGACCACGGCCTACCCTATTGAAATTGCCAAGAATAATGAGCTTATCTGCCACTGGAACATCTGCAATGACGGAGTGAAGATCCTTATAGAAATTGACATTCACTTCATCTAAGATGGTCATGGTTGGAGTATAGCAACTGATGATGTTAAGATACTTTTTCTATACATGAGAGGGAGTTTCGTGACATGAGTATGTTGTTTACTCCCTTGGAAAGTCCAGCCAATTTGATAATCAGTGGTGTCTTCACTGCAAAGCTGACACCAGCCTCGCGGTGCTGTTGACTTCCTCAGCTATTCCAAAAGAATGTGTATCTGGAGCTCCTTTCACAGAGTTTGCCTTCTCCTGCAAACTGGGTTTCACTCATGGTAGCAATGTTCACACTGTATCTGGCGAGTTCCTTTCCTACTAGGGCAGTTTTCCTCTAGGGTCTTTCCGCATTGTCCTTGTCCAATAAGGTGCATACATTCCATGCGCCAAGTGTGAGAGGAACAATCCTCAATTTTTTTTTTGTATTTTGACTGCTAGAGTAGGCTCTACACCAGCCACAGTATGCTGGCTAGGGAGGGCACATTTTCTAGCCTATGAGCAGTGCATTCCTGAAGAGAGCTGCTTAGTCGCTCAGGTAAATGCCGGACTCCACTTCTGCTCCATGTCCGTGTGAACGACCCTAATGGCCTGAACCTGTATGCAGGTATGGCTTCGGATGCCAGTGTACCCACACTTGCCACTTCGTCACTTGTATGTTGCCATGGGACTTTAGTGGGTGATGAAATGGGATGGGTGAATGAAAAGAATGACTGCTCGTTGACTTTGTTTTAAGAGAGGAAAAGTTGCATAGTTTGTCGACCTAACTATCTCGCCCCAAATCATGAGTCCAGCAGCACAATAATATCAAGATAGCCGGAGACGGAGGTGAGTGCAGTGGATGACCAGGATGTCTTACGTGTCTCATCGAGCTCATACTGCTTCACAACACTTAGCTGGGAATCGCCTTTCTGCCTGCAGACCAGCTGGTGGTTCCTCCATGCAGGTTACCAAATCCAGTCTTCACATGCTAAGTAGACAAAGCCTAACTCACCAAGGGTTGAACAACCATACCCTCAGCCTAGTTTAGAATGCCAGTCGAGGCCGTTTTCCGGGAAGTGACCACTGTGCATGCCACAGCGTCTTGGAGCCACAGGTGAGAGCTGAGTGCCAAGTGGACAAGCTACCCCTGAAGGAGTATGAATGCTTAGCCAATTAAAGGTGTTAACACCTCTCAGGACACCTCATACACCCCATCAGTCCTATGGTTTAATCAGGATGCTATGTAATGCAGTTATTAATGAATAAAAATAATGATGTTCAAAATAAGCACTGCTACAGCATGAAAATTGCTCAACTCCACTCAATAGCAATTGCACATACATATGCTGCATGATTGGTTCACAATTTGGAACAAAAGGATATACCTACACTTACATAAGCCATCAATCAACATGGTGTTGACAAATCTTCTTATTAGCCAAGAAAGAATTTATTTGCATCTCTTGAATATATATTTAATAAATGCAACTCGCTGATCGTTACTTAACCATGTGAGAGGCTAATAATACAACTGTTAACACATTGGAGAGCAACTCTTAACAGAGACCAAATATAGTGAGAGATTTTGTTTTGCTAAGCAATTATGTCAAACAATAATAATAATAATAATAATAATAATAATAATAATAATAACAGTAATAAATAATTTCAATGTTTCTGTAGCTCTTACTGTCTGTACCTTTGGTCTACCTCTGAGCTTTGTTAGGAGTCTATGCTCTAAACATAAGTAACAGAAAAGAGTGAGGACAACAAGCTTGGTAAAAATAAGCAAATAATTTATTCTCCTAGATTACGAAGTCAAAAACAAAGAACTTCCGGTATTGTGAATTAAATCCAAATTGTAATCCAAGAATTAAAAAAACACAAGTCCAATCAATGAAAATTTCTAATTGAATCACAGTTCAAATCCCGATGAAGTTCCAAAATGGAAGGCAATGACATATGCTATAGTCACCATTGTACTGAAGTGAAAACAGTCTCTTGTTGACTCATAAAAAATATTAATTCAGTTTTTGAATCTTGTATAAATTAAAGTAAAAATCAATGTCCATATCAAAGCACTTTAGTATTATCAGGGAAACAATCACTTGAAATTGAATAATTTGAAGAAAATAAAATTTTAGCCCCAATCTGGACACAACATAAAAGAACTTGACTTCTCAAGTGTGAAGGTACAACTGACAAAATTCATCTCACAACATCAGTATTAAGATTATCAAAAATGCAAAACAGATTCCCTGATGGGGGTCAAGAGGTCATATTTCGGGAATAAAAGAGATTTGTCTACAGATTAACACATGCCTCACATCACGTAGTCAAGGTATGTCCTTGTCTCAGCTTTATCGTTCTTACTCTGAGAAAGATTTTTTTTAAAAAGTGGTTTACCAAACTATCACTGATTTAAGGTCAGCAACTAGGTACAATATTTATATTAAGTATTAACATAAATGAAGTATTACAAAAATAGATCAAGTCAAACATAACTGAACTTAATACTATTTTACAAAAATCAAGTCTAGTAAACAGTATTACATTACAATAACTTATAATGGAATAAGAAATATTTAAAAATTGACAAACAATTAATTTAAATATACATAAGACCATAATATAGCAGATTTCATTATTTTTAAGTTATTTATTCTCTATTGCAGTCACAGGTTTTCCCATTATTCAATTACAACTGAAAACTTTGTCCAGCTTTAACAAAGGTGATCTAGTTGGTAATTTGCCATGTTTATTAAAGTTGACAGATAAAAAGCTAATTATGTTGAGCATAATATTTCCATGTCCTTAATGGTTTGCTAAATATTAAACCCACTGAATACTCATAACATTTTTAATTTACACTTCCTTCAATATTGTCAGCATGTTTTTATTTTGTAACATCATGGTGTATGTTTTTGTAATCATGTCACTGTAGATGTTTTTCAATTATCTAATACTGTAATGCACTTGGAGTTTCTCAAGATCAGGTGCTGTACATCAACATTATTATTATTATTATTATTATTATTATTATTATTATTATTATTATTATTATTTTGTCAAAGTGGATCACATTTTTCTAAATAATTAGAATAGAAATTTGGGTTGAAAAAATGACAAAGAGATGTTACTAGTGTCTCTGAAACTGGTAAACTCTTAAGATTGTGACACAATTCTCTCTTTCATCTTCAATGTACCATTGTTCTGTATTAGCTTTAAATGAAGCTTTGAAGATGAGAAATAAATAAGTTTTAGAATTACATTTAGATGGCACTTCATTTTTATTTCCTTACAGTTACAATCACTGGCCAGTGAAAATTTACACATCTTTCTCATGTGAACTAGAGTGTCGAGATGTTATATACTTCAAACATCCTAATATAAATATATAAAAATATATTCAAATATAAAGTTACATTTCAAATACATACATGTGATACTAAATGAATAGTCTGCAAGAAGAAAGAAAGAAAAATTATGTTTCCGATTTGTATAAAGTGCAAAAATTAATATGTAACATGTGAAACAAAAAAGAGATCACACAATTAAAGAATAGGACATCTATTTAAGCAAGCTTCTAGAAAATTACTGTAACTTCAAACCTGAATAAAATAAAATAACATAACTGTATTCTTTGAGGAACGTAACAAAGTTACAAAAGAACATAGCTGGTAGACTTAACGGTCAAATATCATCCCCCCATACATACATATTTAAATGTCAAATAGTCACAACTATAAAAATGATCTGCAAGTTACATATTGTGCACAGCAACAAAACTGCATAATAGCTGAAGTGCTCTTTTGACTTGCTATGTCAATGATTTTTTTTTAAACATGTTGGTTACTTTGAGGACAGAATCATGCATTGTCCACTTGCTGGGAGATGTTGCAATGTTGACATATGCTGTACACTCCATAACAATTTTATCAATTTGGTATTTATTGAATGTGCGAGGAATAAGATGCTTCATTTAACTGCTGTATTTCACAAAGTAAAAATCTGTCAACCAGAAGTTTTAAAATGTTGTTTGCTGAAGCCATTTAAAGTCGAGGGGTATACTGTTACAATTAAATATGCTACTCCCTTTTTTATGTATATTTAGTATGAAGCCAACATTTATTTTTTTATTTAATAAATAATTATTTTATTTATTTATTTCATAATTATTGTTTATTCATATTGGGATTATATTATTTATTCTTACTTGTCATTTAGTATATGACAACACTTATGTTAGAGTGCCATCTTTTCTTGCATTCTTAAATGGTCTATACCCTAATATAGCTGAGACATGTAAATGGTTACCTGACAGGTAAAACTATATAATTCACAGAAGCCCTAAGGCATGTTTACACTTCCTGCAATGTACAATATCCTACAGGATGAGATAAATATCTATATCAAAGCTACAATTAAGTTTGAACAGGAGTTTCTTATTAGGACATAATGATATCAAACTTAGACAGTTTATCACCAGTCAATAATTCTATATGAAAACCTTAAGTTTTTACCTCTCCCACCTTCTGCCATTGTACCACAAATCTCCAAAATTTAGTTCTGACTGGGATCTGTAAAATAAAGATGATATGAAACAGTAAGCATATAATAATGTTTCTAAAATACATACATACTTGGAATATTTAAAGTAAGCAGATTCTCAGGAACTGAAGTAACTTACCATATTTATCTGATATAAGACCATGCCCCATGATAAGCCCATGCTTCATGACACGACAAGCCCATGCTTAATATAGGTTATTTCTGATTTATTAGGTTATATTAAGCACAATGTATTAGTCCACACTATTCCTCTATATGATCTGTTACAAAAATATTAGGATAAGACTTTGAAAGGAAACATGCACATTGCATAAGCTATATAAAGTTTATTTTGCTTTTTCTTGAATTTCATATGAAATACAATGGACCCTAGGCCTCAGTAAAGTTTAATGTACAAGGGATTTAAAAAGATAGTCATAGTAAAAATGGGATTTAAAAAGGTAGTCATATTGAACATGGGATTTAAAAAAATAGCCATAGTAAAAATGGGATTTAAAAAGATAGCCATAGTGAACATGGGATTTAAAAAGGTAGCCATAGTGAACATTGAATGAAAAAATTGTAGCCATAGTAAAAATGAGATTTAAAAAGGTAGTCATAGTGAACATGGGATTTAAAAAGGTAGCCATAGTGAACATTGGATGAAAAAATTGTAGCCATAGTAAAAATGAGATTTAAAAAGGTAGTCATAGTGAACATGGGATGTAAAAAGGTAGCCATAGTGAACATGGGATTTAAAAAGATATCCATAGTAAAAATGGGATTTAAAAAGGTAGTCATAGTGCACACTCGATTTAAAAAGGTAGCCATAGTGAACATGGGATTTAAAAAGGTAGCCATAGTGTACATTGGATTTAAAAAGGTAGCCATAGTAAAAATAGGATTTAAAAAGGTAGCCATAGTGAACATGGGATTTAAAAAGGTAGCCATAGTGAACATGGGATTTAAAATGCTAGCCATAGTAAAAATGGGATTTAAAAAGATAGCCATAGTGAACATTGGATTTAAAAATGTAGACATAGTGAACATTGGATTTAAAAATGAAGCCATAGCGAACATGGGATTTAAAAACGTAGCCATAGTGAACATGGGATTTAAAAATGTAGCCATAGTGAACATGGGATTTAAAAATGTAGACATAGTGAACTTGGGATTTAAAAAGGTAGCCACTGTGTACATGAGATTTAAAAAGGTAGCCATATCAAACAAGCTCTGACGGTCAAATTATTTACATACATAACAGTTGATAAGAAAAATTTATTTTCTCTGTGTTTAAATATATAAAGACCTCATTTGGAGTATGCATGTTTCATCTATTCACAACAATAAAGAAAATTAAAACACTGCCACTGAAAACATTCAGAACAGAATACAAGGATGGTGTAAACACTATTAATATTCTGGTAGATTAGTGATGTTTGGGACTTCCATTATTTGCATATATGACTTTTTAAGTCAACATGACTACCAAATAATCCATCAGCTAAGAACTAAGAGAGTGAGAAAATGCAAATTTTCCAATGATGCCACATCAATAGCAACAAAACCTGGTATCATAGTCGATATTTTTTGAAAAGCACTGTGACCCCAAGTATTACTGCATGCTATATTATATCCATTAAAAAAATTAGCATGTTTTTAATATGCAGGAATATAGCAATCCAACGGACAGTATATCAAATTGTGATTCAACCTTAGTGTATGAATACACATAGACATTTTTTCAACAGTAAACTGTTGATCTACAATTTCTTTTATCAAGGGTGAATTTCAGTTTATTTATCATTATTTTTCTTTACAAAAAGAATAATTTGAAAAAAATCAATAATCCCCATTTTCTAAATAAATGAAACAATTTACACAATTTCATCTAAATACTCGCTGCTTGGTGCACTTTCTCTCTCTCTCTCTCTCTCTCTCTCTCTCTCTCTCTCTCTCTCTCTCGTAATACAAGGGAATAAAATGTGTGGAAATATGTGGAGTAAGGGAAGAAAGAGAATTTGAACTGGATAAAAACGTTACCCCCCACATCAGAGGTGGAAACCCTAAGCAATTAGACCAGCCAGTGTTTATACTTCAGTAATATTTTATGACCCATTAGCACAAATGTGACCATATTATACTGTTTAAATATGGCAAGATTACAACTGACTAAACCAGAGAAAAACATTCATAAGACATAAAGGGTTACAACTGAGTGAGTGTCTGACTTCAGGTGACCTGTAACTGTTAGATCTGTTGTAGCAACAGAATCTTAATGCCGTATATTACCACAACCTCCACCCACCCCGCAAATGATAAATACTGAATATAAATATAACGCGGAAATATCCGAGATACCGCGAGATAAACTAAATTCGACCACCATTCGATTATCGTTCGTTCAGAAAGAATTGATCACATACAATGAGTGAGTGAAAACGTGAGACTATCAATCGATAAAAGACTGATTCGACTTACTAAGTTAATCAGTTACTGTGCGGGAATAAAGGTCAGTAACCATGACTGAAATCGTTACGACCTCCCAAATTCCGGCATTTTTACGGGAAACACGGCGTGCCGTTTAATGAGCCTCTTCGCAGTTGTTCACCTCTTCGGCATGTAATGTCAACAATAAAATAAATAGCGGTTAACAGCCCGAACGCCATTTTACCGTGCATCCGAAAAGGAAAGTAGAGTAAATGTCATGTGATCGACAAAATTACCTCCAAATAGAAGAGTCCTTGTCATCACCAGATCAATACTACTATGACTAGATCATGTAGATATACTTTGACTTAAACCAGGGACTATGTAATTTAGTTATATGTGTAAAAGTAAGAATTCTCCGTAATTCCAATCACATTTATATATAAAATGGAAAAATATTCATCTTCATATAATAAAAGCTGAGTCTTGTCGCTTATTTTTAAGAATAAGATTTTTTAAAATACATATTAAGCAGAAAAACATTAATAGTATTTTACTTCAACTGACACCATGTGCGATATTGGTTACGTTATACTTAAAATGTGCTTGCGCTACAGAAAAAAAAATAAAAATAAAAGTATAAAAGAATACTAATATCTGACATCGCTCACTTGCTTCACTATTTCACAAAGCAGGCGTGTAGTCGGAAACATACTATCTCTCAATTCGAACATCATGCTAATTTTGCCTATTTTCGTAAATCATAATAAAACAGTACACAAGTTTTATCTCACGATTTATTTCTTCGTAACTTGCAGTCGCTTGGAGGGGGGAGATACGTCATTCCAATTATTTATTTATTTTTCTCATATGGGAAGGCTTCACTATTTCACAAAGTAGGCTTGTAGTAAGGGCCGTATTATCCATAAGGCCGACTAGGCTGAAGCCTAGGGGTCCACCAAGAGCAGGGACCCATGCAACTTTTAGCCATGCCATGGCAATGCTGCGTAATCGAAAATTCCACAATAAAATAATTCCTACTCCATGCCACAACACTCAGACTGCTGATAAATTCCACCTTTTTATATTATTTTTGGTAAGTTAAATTAATTAAAAGAGCGAGAAATTCGCGGGTGGATGTCAAGGGGCGAAAAAAAGTTCGACGCCAAGGGGCCCTGCCATTGGTTAATACGGCACTGCTTGTAGTCGGAAACATAATATCTCTCAAACAGTATATCATGCTGATTTTGCCTATTTTCTTAAATCATAATTTTAAAAAAAGAACGAAAGTTTTGTCACCATTTTTTTCATCGTAACTTGCAGTTTCTTGGAGGGGGAAGGTACGTCATTTCAACTTTTCTCAAAGTTGGCGTGGGGTGGAGTGGCAAAACAGCAAAACATGACGGACTTGCAAATTTTCGTATATTGGCTACACAATTTTTACAGCACATGCAAATTCGAGGTGTGTATGTGTTAAATTACGTCGCGGGAGAGGGGAAGGGCACAATGTGTCGGTCTAGACACAGATCTGTCTCACGCGTCAATCTAACAAAAACAACATACGTATAAAAATGTCTGGCATAGATACCATAGATGCCACTCAATCAACAGCAATAATATTAATTAAAAATTTGATACAAGGTCACAAAAAAGTCTAACACGTTACAATGCGTCAGAATGAACGTTAAAATATCACATCGGTCTTTGAACGAACGTTTACATTGTTGATTAAACTCACAAACGAAATAGGTGAAAGTTCCGAGTGTATTAAAATGACTACTAAGGCCACCATGGAGCCGATGGTGGCGCTCATGAGAACGGAAGAGGAATCTTGTTCAGTTTCCAAGAGAACCAAACTTACGAAGGATATCAAGAACGTCACAACAGGAACTGCAGAAACTATGGTGCGTTTGCAAGAGGCAAATGAGTGCATGAAAGAAGACGTTGAAGAAATTGTTGTTGAACTTGAGAAGACATTAGAGAGACACGTGCCAGAACACCAGACGTGCAACACGAATACAAGTCAGAGTTAAAAACTCCGTCCCAATTCATGAACGAAGACGCTTGCCAGGAAATCTTTATACATCCTATAAATTTCGGTCATAATATAATCGACATCCGAACAGAATAAAACAACAAAGACAAATCCTAAACATATGGATGGTGAATAGACTAAACTGGTATTCAAGGAGTTTACTGTAAATAATCGAGCTACCGGTATTCAGTAGGCACATTTCGATCAAATACTGAATCCATATAGGGAATAAGAGTTTTACAAAGGTGAAGCGTCATAGAGAGATACTTTTTTTAAAGCTCAGTACCTCAGCCAGTGATGCAAGAAGAACCACAGCTTAAATTACCACGTCAACATACAACAAAACAAAGTCCTGGGGCACTAATATCTCGCCCAATCACTGAATACACCAGAAGAAATCCAGCGTAAATTTCGGGAATTCAGGAGCAAGCTACGACAACAACCTAAAAAGGAATGTAGAGCAAAGGAAAAAACGATGGAATGGCATAAACAACAAATAAAGAGGTTCTCTCAGGAGATAATAATAAAGGGCTGAACCTGTGCCTTAACCAACAAAACCCAAATCGGGGAACGGTCTAACCAGATCTACGAAAGAGAAGTTACACAAGAACAACACACAGAAATACCTTCAGCACCCTCACAACATGAAGAAGAGCAACATATATGGTATCAACAACATATAATAAGCATACCGAATCCGCAATCACTGGCAGAAGAACAAGCTATAATGGATAGGTACAGAAAATTTTTAAAAACGATTATGACAGAATTTGTGAGTAAAAATATTAAGATTGAATTTGTTGCTAAATTGTATTAAAACTAATTTGTTATTAAATTATATTGAAAGTAATTCTCCATTAGTACAAATATTGATAGTAGAGCATATATATTTCTGTACTGCAACTGTATACTATATTAAAAAAAGATCGCGCTTTGCGAGCAAATGCAAAACCCCATAAAATAATTTCTCTTGTATACATAGGTCAGCAATTTATATTTGGCGTGTAGTTGCTAAACATGGAAATTCCTAAATCCCTAATTGAAAAGTAAGCTAGATGATTCACGCGTTTCCATTGGGAAAGGATGAGAGTCCTGTGTTCTGATTCAATTTGAGCGAACACTAGCACTGCGAATAATTTGAGAGCAGCTTAATTAATTCGTTAATCGAGAATCAAAATATCTCTGTCTTTCCTTAGAAGAAAAAATCATCTGTGTTTGTAAATTTCTTTTAAGGAATAGGTACTTTTTAATATTTGAGATTTTAACCGTAAAGTTCATAGTTTTGCAACTTTTTTTAGTTCCTTCGATTTTATGTTATAATTAAATGGAATATAATATTTGTTTCAAAGAATTTATATTCATCTGTATTTATGGTATGTATTGTAAGACAAGACGAATTCGCTAACAACTTAAAGTTTAGATTTAATTGGGGGGGGGGGATTCTTTAAGTAATAAAGTATAATGTTTTTGTAACCAATTCAAAATTAGTATAAATTCAATTTGGCAAAAAGCGTTTCTTCAAAATGATTGTTGCATTAATCGCAAATATCGAGTTCTATACTCTTTGTCTATCATCAAGTTAACTGAGGGTCAATATGGCTGTAGATGGGTCGGCATCAAACTGATACAGGGCTGTAAATTTCCCAACAAGACTGTAAAGGTTGCTGCTTATTCCGTTTTAGGGTCGGGTACTCACAATTTATTTAAATTAATACAGAAGACCCACCCTGGTTTGATTTTGTCAGAAATTGAAGTAGTGATAGAGAGATGTAAAGCTCTGAGCCCCCACCCCATCCCCCTTCAGTCAGCGGTGCCCACAGTTAAGTTAATAAATACACAAATTGTGAAACTCAAATAACAACAATTCAATATATTTAATACAGTCATCTCTCAAACATAATTCAACTAAACCCTATCACTCGACCAAGCGACGGCCTAGTTCATCGTTTTAATTAGTATGTGAAATTTCCCTCCTGTCCTGAGTTCCTACTTATCTGTATGTTTCTTCCTTCTCTTTTCATTTGTCTCCCTCCTTTCTTCCTTCTGTCTTTTGTCTCCCAGAGACTCGGACTACTGTATTGGGTAATTCTCTATGGTCCCCAAAAGCTTCTAAAGTATACATACAAGGACATTAGTATAGCATATTCCCATTGATATGTAAACTCACACTAACATTGATATCATCAGGTAGGCCATTACCGTTTTTTGGCCTCGCATTCGTGAAATCGAAACACACATACACACACATATATATATATATATATATATATATATATATATATATATATATATATATATATATATATAAAAGCAGCAGAGAGGGTGAACCCTACAACGTTTTGAGACAAAATTTGATTGAAATCCTAAAACGATCCGTCCTATAATCTCATTTTAACCAAAAAGAGGGCGAACCCTACAACGTTTTCAGACAAAATTTTGATTGAATCCTTAAAACGAGACTTCCTACGATCTCATTTTAACTAAAAAAAATGAACCCTACAACGTTTTCAGACAAAAAATTGATTGAAATCTTAACGAGCCTTCCCTACGAAATCTCATTTTAACTAAAAAAAATGAAAACGGAGATTTTTACGATTTTTTAATCAATTTTGGTCGCAACTTGTTGTCATCCACCCTCTCTGCTGCTATGGGTTAACAAAAAATAATAAATGATTTGATCCAGTCTTTATGATGAAAGTCCTTAGGACTTTACAAACAAACTAATCGCTAACACCTCTTCTTGTAAATCAATCAGATTATTTGACTGGTCGGTGAGTTTGAAATTAATTCTGGTTAATGAATTATTATGGCATCGCATGTAGACAGGATTAATTGGGTTTTCAATAATTAGGTATCCTGGAGGAGCTGTTGGTGAAAACGAATAAAGAATATATCCCTGCTGAGCTTGATTTGATCGTTCGAGATTAATTTGATAGCTTCCTTCGATAACATCACATACTAAATTGAGCGCAATCACCGATGAAATATTCACGTTGAACGGAGCGATATGCCTACCGCCACCATCTGGATCATTATTATGTTTGAGGAGGACAGTTGAATCTGATTTTTGTAGCGCTTTGATATCGGTTTTAACAATTCTTGCTAATTCATCAGCGTTGTATTTCGGAAACTTGAAATTACGCAGATTGTCCTCTGTGATATTGTAATCGGTTAGGAATCGTTGTTTATTGTCGCTGTTGTCATTAATTATTGTTTGAATAATTAGTTCATAGATATATTCCATGTCGGATATAAGCTGATTTATTATTTCAACGTGTTTTTGCGATCTTGTTTTCCGTAGTTGTTCTAGTTGTGTGTCATATAATTGTTTAATCTCATTAAAATAACCACGGACGTCAGTTAGCGTAAATGAAATAGTAACAGTTGACTCGGCTGTTCTTTTAATGATAAAATCCCATTGCAATGTGTCTTTGTTGGTGAATATAAATCTATCGGCGATTTTTCCTTTTCTTATATCAGATAAATTATCTCGATAACTGGGATTGATTTCATGATATGATTGTACGTCCGTGGTTAAGTCGGTGGTGGATTTTTCCGGTGGTTTTTCAGGCCATCCCAGTACGGTTCTAATAGAACTCTGATAGATATCTACGACGTATCCTTCTGTGCTTATCTCAATTGCGGATGATAGCGTCGGCTCATGAACCGTTATAGCGATTTTTGATTCTTTTCCAGTAATCGATTTTATTCTACGCGCGAATTCATCATTGATTTGTTCGATTTGGTATGACCCTGTTGGTATCGAAACGACGTTCCAGTCTGGGGTTCCGTCGGGTTTATTCTTATTTGCAAACACTAAAGAATTATTGGGTTGTTGACCACCAAATGATTTTGATCTGATATTAGGCCAACTGTGATACACTCGTAGTTTTGCTAGCGCTATCTCCTTCACTGGGACCGGAGAGGGGAAATTCACACTGAATTCTGGATTCGTTGATGTTATTGATATCATGCTTGTTTGTACTGGGTTCGTGTTCTCCACTATTCGTTGAAGTAATTCCTGCGGTGTCGTCATTGTTATTATACTCATGATTTATTTCTAATTTTGGTATCGAGGAATCATAAATACTGACCATCATTGAGAACTCACAATCTGGTATGGTTGATATTATTGAGATCATTTTGTTTTTTGGGTTCGTGTTTTCCGATTCCATCAGTGTTGTCATTGTTATTATATTCATGTTGTCGCTCTAATTTCGATATCGCGGAATCAAAAATACTGACCATCGCTGAGAATTCACTATCTGATATAATTGTATTATCGAGTGACGACGATATCATCAATGATAATTGCGAGTATGCGGTTGATGCAATATGAAATTGAAGTAAGTAATTCTGCAGTTTACTCTGGCTGCATGATGATATCTTTTTTGCTATCCCGGTTGATATACCCCCGATTGTAGCCACCGCAGAAATGCAAATTGGAACTACGATCGGGGCAATCATTGTAACCGATGCAAGTATTATTCCGGCGCCAGCGAGAACGCTTGACACCGAGTACATAGTAATATCAATTGCGGTGATTCTTCGTCGGTATTTTTTCATTTTTATTTGATACTCCTCAGTGAGGGTTTTGAGTCTATTCTGAAATTCTCTGACCTGATCATAGCGACATTGCGTTGATGAAATCATTGTTATTTTAAAAACACTAGTGTTTTCAATTATTTGTCATCGTTAGCGGGAATTGCTAGTACTTCAGCCGGAAAAATGATCTACGAGTTCTATGCACCAGGCTATTTTTGATCTAATGGTGGAGCTATCAACCGCGACGAAGTGAAATTCTGGTGTTATGCCAGTCTCGATAATTAACGTCGCGACGCCACCAGAGTAGGTTCTATTGTTCATGATCATATTAAATTGATTGATAGAGGCCCACGTTAACCTATACATACCATCAACCTTCACTTCCCCCTCATCCCACAAGAGATCGATGGTAATTTTAGGAGCTTTGTCTCTTATCCAATCCTCGATTCTATGTTTGACCGTATACACGATATTTTTAGGTTTTTTGTGCGGAATTTTTATCCTTTCAAAGTTTTCTTTTAGTTCAAGAAGATCGTCGGAAATATCGAGATAATTTACCCTGATTTTGGTAGGATCTATTGTTTTTCCACTCTCCTCCTTGTTAGAAAAGAATGAAACCAGAAGTTCGTTGATTCTAATCCGTGCTTGGGTTTTAATATGGTTGTCGATGTTAGAAAATTTCGTCGTGATATCTTGGAGGCTACTGCCCTCAAAGAACTTATTAACCATTTCACTGGCGGATTTTTGTTCGTCAATAGCGCTTTTAATTTCAGCGAGGGTCGGGCCTGTCAACGATGTGGTTTCAGAAACAGGTGTTCTCCCTAGAAATCTATCAACGATGGTATTAAGTGTTGTTTGTCTCACCATAAACATATTAATATCTTTGAGAGTCATCGTAGATGTAGCCGGGACACCAAAGAAACTATTAGCGATGTAGGCATTGTGAGTGTGCTTGCCGATAAACTCACTGATTTCAGCGAGAGTCATTCCTGCCACAAGCGGGGTTCCAAAGAATCTACCAACAATGTCGTTAGTGGGTTTTTGATCTTCTTTTAGTTTAGAAATATCGAGATAATTTGCCTTGATTTCATTTTCATTCATCATCCTTCCCGCGTCCTTGTTAAAAAAGAATAGCGATAGATAGTTTTTAATTTCAGCGAGAGTCATGCCAACCACAAGCGGGGTTCCAAAGAATTTATGTATAACATTTTTGCGAAAATTATTATAACCTCGTATAAGATCATTCAGCTCACGTTCGTTGGCAGCAATCGCGTCGGTGACCGTAGACACAAGTGCGCCTGGTTTAAGTCGTCCGTCGTTGGAATATAGCGCAATAGAGTTTTCAGCGGCGTCGCGCTGCCGTATCAAAATGTCATTCAATGACACATCACTGGATTTCAATTTACCCTGTTTGTCTTGAAATACAACTATTTCATTAGGATCAACATTTGTTAAGTTCAACGTCTCAGCGATTTCATCTTCAATTATTTTTTTTATATCCTTGACAGAATCAGGGGGTGCAGTGCCATCGGGTTTGGGTTTCAAAGATCTCCCCCAAATATCAATCATGTTATTGTAAAACTCTTTCTCTCTCTAAAATCGTTTTTGACGACTTCGTTGAAAAATCTTCGATTTTCTCCAGCGATTACTAGTGTATTCATTCACGACAACATGTGGTGGTTTTCCGCTTGGGTTACTCAAGGAGTTAGAAATAGCGTCAAGGACATTTAATACTTCGCTGCCACATATTGGTGGGTCATTAATTTGTTGTGTTGGTAGCGTAGAATACCAAGTCTTCATTGGAAGGGTTTTTATATAACGCAAAAACTCTTTTGGTGGGGCTAATCCATATGAATCGAAATAGACAATCCCACGTGGATCAATAGCGTATGCAACCCAGTGAGTTCCAGGTCCGGTGCTGTTATCTAAATTAATAATACCGGTTTCAACGCTGTTTGGTTGATGTGGTAATTGATCTTTCATAAAGACACCTCTGAAGTTTTTAATCGCTAGTTTTTTAGCAGCATCCATTAAATCAAAATTGGACATGGGAACCATCGAAGATTTCTGAATTAATAAATCGTTCCTGGTAGTCTTAGACCCTTTCCGCTGTACCACGAATACGGGGTTCCTGGTAGTCTTAGACCCTTTCCCTTTTTTTTTATATCCTTTCCCAGTTGCTTTCTTTAGTGCCATTCCTGCTGCAGTACCAACGGCTCCTAACGCCGCTGCTTTAGCCACCGCTGGGGCTGCTGCTGCAATCAATGCTGGAATCGCAGCTAACAATGGAAATATACCGCCTGTTTTAATCATATTTTTGATAGCAGCCGCAGAAAGAGTAATCTGAACACCTTTTTTGGCTGCAAGTGCATCATTGAAATGTTTTATTTGACGAGTTGTCAGTGATAATTTATTTGCACCACCAGTCATTTGGTTGGGTTTCAACGTGATTGTGGTTCCACATCGCTTAGCCGATTCTGATTGCAATTTTTTGATTTGACCAGGAGTTAACGCAACACTAATAACACTATATGACATTATACATAATTGATTGATTCTAATGGAAAAATCGTTTACATATTTTCCACTGGTGCATCTACCACTCTCATTCTTCCACCAACACCTTCGAGTAGCATTGATTTATCACTGAGAATGACAGCAACCGCTCTGTAATTAGCAATAGCACCACGAGTCACATTAGCTCTAAAGTGTATATCAACAACAGATTGTCTCATCAAATCGAGATGTTCCAGTGAGAAGTAATAGATCGGATATAGATTTTTAAAGTCGTATTGTGATATTTGTAGACCGGTATCCACATTTTGGTCGCGTGCCATAAATGACAACAATCTATGATACACGCGTGCAATATGATTTTCTGTGTAATTAAGTTGTATATCCTCGGATGGTTCCTGCTGGCCGTTTATTCTCAGTGAGACGTCTTTAACACCTAATTGATCAAATATCATATGGCTGGAGAGTTGATTGCCAACTCGTGTGATATCCTGTAACGCAATAAATATATGACGTGGTGCAGCAGTGCCCTGTTTTGATGCTAGATTCCACGTAAACACATTATTAACATTTGATTGTTTCACATCTGTACTCACGGTTAGCCAACTTAACAACGACTTTCCTCCTTGGTCCATAAATGATAGTAATCGTTCTTCTGCGGTGATTGCTGGAGTCAACACTGGCATCCACAATGATATTTTTGTTAAATTGACTTTACCAGCATCAGCATTTGGATTTGCATTGTCTGCTGGAATCCTCCAGATTGCGTCATTATCATCACTCTTTCGTACAAGCGATACTGTATGCTTCGCTCCATAAATAACTTTTCTGACGTTTCTACAGAATCCAAATATGTGATGCAGTGGAATCGCGCATGAAAATGATTTACGCGCTCCTTGCAACATTAAAATACGTGTTGCAGCTCCTAGATTGAAATTAACATCGTTATTTATAATCATATCCTCGGCATCAATATTAGCATTACGAGCATTATTCTTTGGTCGTCTTACAACAAATTGATTTCCTCCAGCGGTATTTTTAACATCCTTTGCAAACATCATAGAGGGTCCTGCTGATCTTGTATAATCATCAGAATATCTCGCTAGTCCTATTATTGTTGTAGCCACATCAACATCACGATCTATGGACTCAATTTCTTTTCCATCAATGAGATATCTAGCACTCTCAAATAACGCCATAATACCATTATTGACAAAGCCAACTTGAGTACCAGCTGGATACGGTGCTGGTACAGCAGTAGTATCAGCAGCTGTTACAATTTCTCCTTCTACTTCAATAAACGCTTCACAGGGTAAAAAGTATTTACTGGTATCATGGACTTGAAGATCAATTCTTGCTCGACTATTTGAGTCTATGGCATGATAGGCGTAATATTGATAATCGCGTACAGAATCATCCTTGCCAACTGGGGCGTCTATATCAAATGCTGGATCACGTGACTGTTTGAACATTTTATTCTATTTATCAGAGTCTAAATAGTGAAATCGTAAACGATTTTCCATTTTCATCGTCGTAGTTTTTTAAAGCCACTTCCTGCTATCATATTTGGGTCGGGGGTTAAAGCCATCGACGCTAGTTTTTCATCTACTGCGTTATTTATAATTCTACTAACACTTGCAGGCATTTCTGCTGTAGAGGGTAACGGTTTTGAAAATCCTTTGGATTTCATCCGTGATTTCACTAATGATGTTATTTTATTCTTTGCGGCTGAAAACGCTTTTCCAGCAAAATCTCCAACAGCACTAATACCCTTATCACGAATAACATCAATGGTTTTCATTCCTAGTTGTTTAGCTAACGGCATCACTTTTGGAGCCATTCTCGCAAATAATCCTAAAATGGTATTACCTAAACCATCTCCGTAGTATGCTCTATAAACCGGAAACCGTGAATTAACTACGTAGATGGGGGTTGGTTTATCATGATTGTAGTGTATGATCATTATTTGAAATCAGAAACAATTTTTCAATTGTTATTTATCTAATCAATTGACTTTTCAATTCAGTCACTATGATACCCATTTGCTAACTCGTCAATGAAATCTCGATATGTGCTGATATCCATGATACCACCCTGAAATAACCGTCTACAGATATCAGCTGCTTCATTAATTATTTCCGGTGAGTTATTTCCAGCTCGTTTCCCTCCGATAAGAACCTATAACCGTGATATATCACTGAGAACACTACCAGGACATGAAATCCTTGGATTTTCACTGGAATCTTGCAATCCGCTTCCGCTATAACCAGTTGCTTCATCCATTTTTTCTTCTTCATCCATGGGTTGTAAATAACCAAGAAGATCATAATCATCATCATCATCACGTGGTATTTGTTGTTTTTCAGGCGAGAAAAATATCTTTGCAGGTTGTTGTTTTTTAGGTGAAAAAGATATTTTCTTTGCAGGTTGCTGTCGCCGCCTTTGCAATTTTG
This sequence comes from Unio pictorum, assembly GCA_030141615.1. Taxonomy (NCBI): domain Eukaryota; kingdom Metazoa; phylum Mollusca; class Bivalvia; order Unionida; family Unionidae; genus Unio; species Unio pictorum. Next base: position 4,589,651 of record JARLTB010000067.1, read on the forward strand.
GCGGTTTTTGTTGTTGTTTTAGTTCTTCAAATTGTTTATACACTATACCCACCGCATTGATATATTCGATGTATGATGCACTACCTGTCTTAATTTGACTTTTTTCAGTTTTGATCTTATAGAATATATCAGCCCAGTGAGTTATACTTCTAACAAACTTATGATGTTCTGGTTTCAACATATTTTTCCTGTTTTCATAAGTCGAAACAACAAGCGCAGGAATTTCTGTTGGATCAGTCTTATCAATTGCTGCTAACCCTTCCTCGTTAAATCTCACGCGTAAATCATCTACTGTTCTTTTTGATTCCATTTTTTGTACAGCCTGTTCTGTTTGTTCAGTTTTCGCTGCTATTTTTTCGAGTTCACCGATAACAGATTTCTTCGTCTCGGGATCATCTCCCAGTATAGCGCGCTGTACCCCTTTCGTTGCTGTGGTTACTGGTTTAAACAATTCTTCGGATCCCGCAGCAAAATCAGTCTGAAGACTCTGTCGTTGTTGTAGTTTATTCCGTACAGAGTCACGAATTGGTACAAATCTCTTAATTGCATCCAGTCGTTCACGAGCCAATCGGGTTGTTAATGCTTCATTGACCATTATTTGAAATCAGAAACAATTTTTCAATTGTAAAACAATTTTTTAATCCGACCTAACACCAGTGACAAAGTCACCACGGAAGTGTTATTTCATCCTATCAATGATGAGGAAAGTGTCCAAATTGTATATAAAAATAATAATTATGTCACTTTCCTCATTCTATTTTTGATCAATCCGAACCAGCCATCAATTTTTTATTCACTGTTTTTGACATTATCAATCAAAAAATGCTAAAAAAAATTAAAATCTCTATGAGGGACGGTCACAATCAAATAATGATAAATGGTTGGTTAATCAAATAATGATAAATGGTCGGGCAATCAAAATTGTTCATTTTCTTGAATTAACGCCCGTAGGTTTCTAATTTTAGAATTAACCTCCTTTTTCAATTCGTATTCGTACCCCAATTCTTTTCGTATTCGTTCTACGATGGTATACAACGGAGCGAACACACTTACGTCACTGGAAAATGCGAGAGAGTCCCGAATAGAATTCTGAATTCTTTTGATGAGCGCATACTTCTTTGGTAGCATATATTTATTGTTGTTAACTCCGTATTCTATATCCTGAAAATCAGACATGATTTGATCAGGATTTAACCCATCTGATAGTTCAATATCCCAACTTTTCAATTTTGAAATCTCGGATATGATGCTATTCATGTTTTCAGAATTCATTATTCTATAATAATGATATATCTCTAATTGAAAAATATGACGCATTAGACGTAACTAAATCGAATTTTTTGTCCCGTCCCTTTTGAAATCGCAGATCGATAAATCCCCTCAGCAACATATCGTACTGAGGCTCTACAAATATCGAAGTGCCTACCGGCTTCATATAATGATTGAAATATTTTTTCTTCGTTAGTTGTTGTATTCAAAGATTTTACTGGTCTCGCTTTTTTTGAACAAGTGCCAGTCTTCCCTCTTTTCAAATTCTCACTTTGTGTGATAGCCTGCAGATTTGATAAAGAATTGTTCTTTGGATTAGAATCGATATGATCAATAACAAAATCATCCTCGATCAATCCATTGAAACATTCATACACGAAACGATGATTGAGATAAAATTTCTCTCCAGCGCGAAACTTCAAATACCCTTGATTATTCACAGCACCAACTGGTTTCTTTAGTCTACGGTTTCTGACAGTACCATCACTGGATGCTTCATAATTTGTAATCAAGGGATGTTGTCTGAATTCTTGGTTCATTCGTATACATAATACTATTGTTTGTCTAATTCATCGTTTGGTTCAATAATGAATCTTTCAATGTAGTCTTGAGGGGTTCTTATGATTTTATCCTTGATGTTGTCAGGGTCAAGGACCTTTTCAGGGTCAAAATTTCTGATTGATTGTCCATTTTTTATTCTTTTATCATAATAACGCTTCAACTCCCTGTATCGCTTACCACCGCAATTCAAACACAACTGAGATTTTCCCCTGACCCCAACCCCACATCGAATACAGGGTAACGGACCAAGGCTTCCACGACGAAAGCTTTGCATATGATACCCACAGAACTCATTTCTGCATGATTTGTTACACGGGGTTATTGATCCAATCATAAGCCACTTACAGTGATTCATTATATAAAAATCTTTCATTTAAATGCTTGTTTTAATTATAGCATGATGGAATTAAGGAAAACGCTTTCGAAAAATGCTGAATTCAATGCTGATAAGGAGTTTAAGAGATTATTGAAAATCAATCCTAGATTTAATCTCGATAGACCAAAAAAACGTAACAAACGTCCAAGAGACGGAAACATGAAAGAGTTTAAGAGATTATTGAAAATCAATCCTAGATTTAATATCGATAGACCCAAAAAACGTAACAAACGTCCAAGAGACGGAAATATGAAAGAGTTTAAGAGATTATTGAAAATCAATCCTAGATTTAATCTCGATAGACCCAAAAAACGTAACAAACGTCCAAGAGACGGAAACATGAAAGAGTTTAAGAGATTATTAAAAATCAATCCTAGATTTAATCTCGATAGACCCAAAAAACGTAACAAAATTAATCCTAAATTTAATCTCGATAAACCAAAAAAAACGTCCAAGAAATTATCCTGGAAAGATGCTCAATTCAATCTCGATATAGTTTCTAATACACCCAAGAATACAATTCTTGATAAAGCCATGATTAGTAAAATCAGAGATTGTTTCAATGAATTCAAGCGTGATGGAGCATCTTATTGTTGGTCAGCATTTCGAATTGATGGTGTTGTTGACGCTACCATGACTGATGAAAAAGCAGCAGTGATAATTTCACGTGTTGGGGAAAAACGGTATTTTTTCCGAATCAAATTCATTATCGAAGTCGATGGCAAATGGATTATTAGGGATAAATTTGAACCAATTCTCAAGAATAAAAAAGCTGTCATTGTGAGTAGAGATTCCAAACCAGGAATTCTAACCGGCATTGACAAACCATACTACGAAAGATCTTATCCCGTAACAGCAATGGTTTATGGGATATATCCGTTAAATGATAAACCCGATATCGCAAAACTAGCTCCTATGAAATATTCGTCAGGGCTTAATTGTGTAGCAGAACGAATAATAGAACACTTCACAAATGCATCCCGAGGAAATAAACTAACTGATCTGCGACGTAGGAAAATAACCGAATGGGAACTGACAGTGAAACAGCATGGTGCAAAGATTTCTGATATAGCTAAATTAGAAACATCATTAAGATTTCCAATAACAGTTATGACGATAACCGGAGAGGTTTTATACAAACCGAAATATAACAAAAATGGAGCACCAATACAGATTATTGATCATAATAAACACGCGTGGACACCTGCGGTAACAGTATTTCCACGAGAACGAACCGTGAAATATATCCCTAAGGAGTTCGTCGGGGATGTTTTCTATGAAGAGAGATTATTTGATGCTATTCATGCGTTGTGTAAGGATGATCCTGTGTCAGTGTGGTTACTTAGAAGTGATGAAGATCCCGAAATAGGATTCGATCAATTTGTAAAACCAAATGGTGAATTATATCGCGTTGAAGAATTAGATAATAGAATGAGAAAAATCGCTAGTGATTTTTCACCAGAGAGTTTCCATGAAAAACTACTCACGGATAGTTTTACTATTCCATCAGTGGTAGCTCACTTTGCAAGAGAAAAAAACTCATGGCGTCCAACACGAAGTGATTTTCTCGAGGATGTTAAATTGAGTTGCGTCAAACTTGGTCATGGAGGACTGTGGAATACGAAATACTCACGTGATGGTATGATTTCAATTGATATATCCGCGTGTTACCCCGGAAGTTTTCTCGGATATGGGGAATGCGCTGAGTACTTCAAACGATTTGGACACCCCACACATGAAATGACTCGTGTTGCGATTAATGGGCCATTACCTGATTTTGATTTAACCGGATTCGCTCGTGTGATATCATTCGAATTAGCTACAGGGTTACATCCGTGTAGTTATGTTTGGCTCGGTAAACACCTATCTGAAAAGGCCTGGATGCCAATAGTGCTATTGAGATATATGATTGATTGTGGTATGCTAATATCGTTGATTGTTTCCGAGGCTATTATATGCTATCGAGCTCAGAAAGAAGTTTGGCTACCACAACCCGATTTAGATCGTATAATCAGCGAACTACGAAAACAATTCCCTGATTTCAATGAAGAACAAATCATGAATCGGTCTAAGAAGTTATTTGAAATTAAAAAAGAACAAGCAAAGGATCTCGGACGAAGAATAATCGGTAAATTTACCCAGGGTGGACGATACGACAACGCAAAATACTCCTCGCGGTTGATCATAGATGTCGCTGAATACGATTTTATTGTAGCGGATTTAATGAAACAGGGAAAACTTGTATCCCGTAAGGATGCTTTTCTATCTAATGGTGAGAAAATGGGTACGGTTGTTACCTACTGTGATGGATATAATTCCCAGTACACACATTTGAGAAGTTCAATGCTAGCCTATGCTTCTATTAATCTATTTTCGATGATAAATAGATTTCCTAATACCGCGGTTAGAGTAGCCACTGATTCGATGTATATACACAATAAATACAAATCAGCTGTAGCTAAATTCACAGATCCCGAAGAAAATTGGGGGCGTTGGCGATTTAAAAAGGAGATGCTACATGAGTATTGTGAATCGGCAGACGTTGCCATGGATGATAAATATCTTTGTTGTAACCGTATTGAAATTCAATCAGAATTTTCTAATGCATCACCGGTATCTGATCCAGTATGTAGATACAAGACAATTTATTTAAACGGTTGTGGTGGGTCAGGAAAGACAACTCGTGCAATTGAATTATTTCGTCAGTCAACCATGATTGTGCTAACACCGACTCACAGACTCGCCAGAGAGATGATACAGCGAGGGGTAAATGCTTGTACTTACCATAGTTTCTTTCGATGGAAGGGTGACAAATGGACTCCTGAGCGTATGGGTGATAAATTCATTCCTGAAATCATAATCTGGGATGAAATATGCACAGTGTCATTAGATGTATTACAAACATTTCTCGAGTGGTTGTCAAACAAAAACACAAAAGTCGTCATGTGCGGTGATCACGGCCAACCACCACCATTTGTCGGTGCATCTCCACATGAATGGCTAAGGGGTTTTGTAGACTACTATGAAGAAATCACCACTGATTATAGATCACTTGATGAACGATTACGAGAATTTAAGAAACTAATTAGATTACAACCGGATAGAATCCAGTGCGAAATAGCGCGTGAAGTGATTTCAGAAACTCCAATGAATGATTTCTGGGAAACATGGAGACCAAATGATTTGATAATTGCAAGTAGAAAAATAGTCAGGGACACACTTCAGATGAAGTTATTTGAATTGCATAAAGAAAAATTTGCAACGCTTCCAGTACCCCTTTGTTATAGACCATCGGATACACGAAAACAGAACATTGAAGTTGATATTCCAGGACAGAGTGAAAAACAAATTCTCGTATTAAATGATATTGTGCTGGTTGATATCAATGTCGTTGAAGATGCATTGCGTGCTAATAAATCCCCGTGGACGCTAGGATACGCAGCGACGATACATTCTTCACAGGGATTGACTATATCGGATACAATTGTTTGGATGGTGGATAATCACATCGAATGGTCGAATTTAGTCTATCTCGCAGTATCCAGAGTACGAAACATAAATCAACTTCGAAGAATTGTCCTCGATGATGAAATCATTGGTGATGATAATGACACAACAATAAGTGATATTGATGTTAGCATCATTAATAAAAAACTCTCCGGTTACAAACAACAGGACAAAAAAAAAACGAGAATTTGATATTGATGCTGAATTAATAATTACGCTGAAGAAACAACAGAATAATCACTGCGCGAGTTGCAATTGTATAATGCGTTGGCAGTATTCGGATAAAGATCCTCGCCAATTCACCGTAGACAGAAAAAATAACAATCTCGGTCATGTCAGAAATAATGTGATGTTGACTTGTCTTGAGTGCAATAGACGCAACGGTGCTAGTTAAGACCATGCGGTGGTAATTGAGTATCCTCGGGAATTACCTGTAGTTGTTGTCGAGTAAATCCTCTTTGAGGGGCAGTTGAATCCAGTTTATAGACTGGAAGTCTACCAGTTGATCGTGTTATACTAGATATCTTATGCGTAGTGACGCTCCAAATAGGATCAGTAGCCCTTTTTCTACCCCCTTCAAGCTCTCCTGGTTCGTATAAGTACCTCACAATGACATTACTACCAAGAATTGGTTCTTTGAAATCTTTTTGTGGTTTTCAGGTATTGACTTCTTTTTAATCGCGTTGATAGGTTTCATGTTGATTGTTCTAGTAATCTCGTTATTCAGTGCAGTAATCACATATGGTAATCTTTTAACCCATTCACGAGATCTTTTTTCTTGGATGAATTCTTTTGCGTATTGATATCCAAATAACCGTTCAGCAAGAGTCCGATTAAATCGTTCTACAATGGCCTGATCACGATGCAGTGCAGTATGCCCTCGTCGTATGGTGACATTGTGATCTTTCATTGTAGATAACACTGCACCCTGAAATTCCTTGCCCGGATCAACCTGCAATAGATTTGGCCAGTGCAGAGGACCTCGTCGATAAATCCTCTCAAATGCAGAAGCAACTTCAGTGGCTGATTTTGTTTTTAACGGTTCTGCTTCTTTGTATCGACTTGCAATATCAACTACGGTTAAAGCGTATTTGTAACCACGATCATGAGGTAAAAATAATATATCAGCCTGATGAACTTCATTAGGAGCGGTCACATCAAAATGCGAGAATTGAATTTGTTTAGGCGGTGGTAGATAAATTTGCCATAGTGCTTGTTTGGATAACCAATTAGCCGCAGTGGTTTTTTTCACTTTTGCAGCACTAGCGAGTTTATGGACTGCTGATTTACCCCTCCAGTATCCTCTTGGGGAATAATAAATTGATTCCATATTATTAATTACCGGCACCTAACATCAATTTACTTTTCATAGCCGATTTTATCAAAAATGAAGCCAATTTTTCTTTGAAGGATTTATCAGGAATAGCATTTAACGCATGAATTAATTTCACATCTGCTAGATGTCTGTGTTGCAGATTGCTGCTTTTATAAGCAACATCATGAAGGTGACAGGCCTTATCAATGGCGTTTATTGGTTCTTCACCGGGGTTGGGTTGATTTTGATTATTGAGTCTGATATCAAGTCTGGTTCCCGGTCCACAGTAGCTATATCCTGGAAGGTGCTTTTATCCGGGGTACTTTGCCCATGGGGTTCCATGGAGCTTTGCCAATTTGGCTGCGATATCACCTCCTCGTTTTTTTTTAAATCAGATCTCATAGACACAAATCTAAATTTCTTTGTACCACATTGCACGCATTTACCAGAAAGCGCTGATCGGTTATTTTTAGTTGTAACCGTCGTCACATCATCTGTGCCAGTACGCGTTTTACACTTCACACAATATAGATCCATAATTTATGTATAGAAATATGGATATAATTGATTTTTCAGCGACTAAAACAAGAGAACCGGTTAAGCATCATGCAGCGCTACCAAACTCTATCCGGATGATTATAATCGGGCCATCTGGATCCGGTAAAACGCAATTGTTACTCAATTTAATAATGAGATGGATGAAGTGGGATAAATTGTATTTAATTGCCCCTAGCGTAGATGATCAACGATGTTATGAAGTGCTAAAAGATTTTAATGAAAACGCTTCAGAAATTAGCGGTGAGAACGCCATTGATTTTATAACCGATATCAATGAAGCACCGAGTATTGATGATATTGATGGAGATATTAACAATTTAGTCGTATACGACGATATAATGTTGGATAAACAAAAAAATCCTGCTAGGATCTTTTCCCGGGGGCGTCACAAAAACACTGACGTGATATATGTCACTCAACGCTACACTCAGGTTCCAAAAGTCATCAGAGATAACTGCAATATTCTTTCTGTATTCAACGGCGTTGATACACATACGCTACGAAATATTTGGCAGACATGGTGTTCTGATATGGACTTCAATCAATTTAAAAACTTCTTTAGTCATGCTCAGTCAACCCCGTACGGATTCGCAACAATAAATTTGCATGATCCTCGGACACGATATCGTATCGGACTGGATCAAATATTCGGTTAAAATCATTTATTATTTTTTGTTAACCCAGAACTGAAAGTTCTAGCAGCAGAGAGGGTGGATGACAACAAGTTGCGACCAAAATTGATTAAAAAATCGTAAAAATCTCCGTTTTCATTTTTTTTAATTAAAATGAGATTTCGTAGGGAAGGCTCGTTAAGATTTCAATCAATTTTTTGTCTGAAAACGTTGTAGGGTTCATTTTTTTTAGTTAAAATGAGATCGTAGGAAGTCTCGTTTTAAGGATTCAATCAAAATTTTGTCTGAAAACGTTGTAGGGTTCGCCCTCTTTTTGGTTAAAATGAGATTATAGGACGGATCGTTTAAGGATTTCAATCAAATTTTGTCTCAAAACGTTGTAGGGTTCACCCTCTCTGCTGCTATATATATATATATATATATATATATATATATATATATATATATATATATATATATATATATATATAAATATATATATATATATATATATATATATATATATATATATATATATATATATATATATATATATATATATATTCTCAATCTTACTAGACAAACAATATTATATAATCAGACGCATTTCTGTACATTGCACTTCTACAAATGTACATTAATACGCACATATCCATGTTCTGATATATCAGTACACATGATACTCCAACAAGTATACAAAAATATGCAAATTCCCATATTAATGTTGGACACCGCAACCATGATACAAATTTATAATTCAATTCAACATTTGCAAATCTATACTATTAAATGTATAAATGCACGAGGTTACTACGACTTAACCCAATAATGAATTACAATGTTGATTCTAGACATCACATTGCATATATCTCAAAATATGCATGTATATCAAACACTATGAATGAGTTAAAGTACAAATGGTAATTCTCCGTACTAAAGTGTATAAATACTGCAATAATTATAGTACACTTACTTGAAGGAATATTTTACAACAATCTAGCAAATAGTCTAACCTGTTTCGAAGCTCCTATTTATTCCGCAAAATAATTGTAGCACTACTAACATTTTGGTTCTCAAGATAATATATTTAAACTTGAGATTCTAATGTTTGGCACGCCTTGCTCAATTCCAATTAAATGTTGGTTCATACTGATCAGACACCGCCCCTCCCAACCGTTTGTAAAGGATGACTATGACCCCCTTTGATGCTCTTTGTTGGAAAGTGATGGTAGTTGAATTAGGGTCATCATTGCAAATGTAGAAAATTCGTAGTATTCATAATTAAAACTGTTACGTCATTTACATAATATCACGAAGTGAAGGCCGGCCGTACTGAATATTAATTTGTGAAAATAAAACAAGCAACCAAAAACAATTGTGGAGTCACACTGAAACTTTCTCCAGCAAAATTAACTGGATGTGTCACCGTGTGGTTGATCCAGTTAAATACAGTCCAATACAATAACACTTCAGGAACATTAAAATTATCCAAGTCAGAAGTAAAAGTAACACACATGCAAAAGACTGGTGGAATATTTCAATTCCTTGCAGCGATTCCAGCATTACCAGCAGCAGAGTCTCCAGCGGTTGTAAGAGCTGCAGCGTTATGGGGCCATTTACATCAAGAATGGTTTAAAAATAGCGTGTGTGGCCATATAAAAATGGAAGAGGCCCTCGATTATCAGGTGCCGTCATCTAATACCCTCATTTGACTATGCCAATACAAACACGTTGGGATGGTCTCATATATGGTCATCTTCTTGTTGCACTGGAGCACAGGTATTGATTTCATATTAAAGTACGCGTATTATTCTATGTATATTAACATTTACAGACGTTACTCAGCTTGACAAAACGGTACTGATGTGTTATCAGAGCCGATTTGCCACCAAATCAGATTTGTCGAGTTTACTAATCGTGTTGTTTGTGGTGTCGATCCGTTTAAGCTTGAGATTTTTGAAGACCAAACTGGTAAACTATGAACGTCAAACGTACACTTTAAAGATATTTTTTTTGTCAAGATAAAACGTCACTCTGTCGTAAAGCAATCGGGCTTACCTCACTGACAATGGAGGAATCTGAGAAGTGTTGTGTTCTTTGCTCATATCGAAGCATACATTGATGCTGAGGTTACGAGACAATACGTGGATCATCAAATCGGTAAGTGTCCGCCCCACCACATTCAGTATTGTTTTAGATTTCTAAAAAATTAATATTATTCAAAGAAGGAGAAAAATTGAAACGTGAATCTTCGCAAACGGCCCTTTTATATTAACATCTCTTTGCAAAGGGTTTTGATGGAACAAAAAGTCACAGCTTAAAGGTATGCAATCATACTTGTTTATCATAACTGGAACTAAATGTACGTGGGATCGAATAGGAATTTTCAGAAGTAATTAGCGGCATTTTGATTGCTGATATTTAAAGCCATTATCATTTGTTTCCAGGTCAGATAACGAAGTTTATACATTTTTAACAATTGCATTGTCAGCATCCCAAGTCGCAGGAGATGAAATTTAGTTGGAATTAGTCGGTGTTTATCATGACGGGTACTTAAGTGTCTTTAGTTTTTCTGTTTAAGATTAGATTTCTGTCATTTTATATAAGTAATGGAATCTGACTGATGTGGTTGATAAATTTACCGACTCGATGTTGGATCTGCAGGCAGCGGATGTCAACACTTGTAACAAGTTTGCTCCACTTCTCGAGGAATATCTGCATCGAAGTGGTGTTACCAAACTCTCCTATGAACTGTCATATACTTTTATTAAGGGTCAAATCGAAATTGCCATTGGGTTCACCCTGATTTACTTAAGCCAGCTCGAGGACAGTAATGAATCATCGCACATTCACGTGAACACGTCGAAGCGTTACCTTCAGCGGAAGATGCAAAAACACACCGAAATTGTTTCTACAATGGCGAAGTGGCATTCATCTATGTATCCACTCCAGTTATATTCACAATCAAATATTTTAAACCAACACTGACTCAAATAAAAAAGAAAGGTCTCGGCTGTTATTCATTAAGGACACATTTGTCGGCTAATAGTTATTGGGTTAAGACGATCATAATGTTATATGTCAAAGGTTCTGGCGTAATATTTGTTTTGTGTGAAAGCCAGTAAAAAGTATTATCTGGTTAGAGGTGGGTATGCATATTGTTCCTGCGCGTGTTGATGAGACTGAACAGGTTCAGCCGGTCGGCCAATTCAAATAGGCGATTGCATTACTATTTTTTAAAATTTTAAACTACGACAGACCTGCAGTCATACTGACGTTTTAAAAAAAATCGAAGCACATCAATAGTTGCGAGATGGAATTACCAATAATATCGCGTTGATTTTGAAATACAAATGCATGAGTTTGATCGTAGTGGCCCGAGTTTCCTCTGACCCTTGTCACATCATTTGTGATATACATGTCCAAATATCAAACATGGGGTGGCAAGGGTCAGAAGAAACTCGGACTATGATCGTAGATACTATTTGCAGTCTTGCTGCAGCAGCAACTGTTGGTCATGGTCTGACTGTTATCACGATCACGTCAACCATTGTAGGTGTACCAATATATATTATTATCCAGAACTATATCGATAGTAACCGGTGTCTCTGGTGCTTCTAGTCAATTAATTTCATTGCGACATCTTTCACAAATATACACCCATTCTGAATTGCTTGCCTCCTAATAAAACTATCTCTATACGATCAGTAAATTATATTCAGCCGCAATCAAAGATTAAACTTGAAGCTCAATATCATTAAAAAAACTTCGACCGCTCCAGTAGCCTGCTGGTTAGAGCATCCGCCTCAGATGCGGCTGGTCGTGGAATCGATTCCGATTTTGTGCTATATTTATGATATTTGTGCTTGTTCTCTATCATTGTCTACATTATTGTGTTTCATCATGCATTGGCTTTAATAAACCGCCGTCACGTGACCGCTTACACTATGACGGACCCTCATTAATTGGATTAAATGACCACACCTTGGTTCTAGATATTACATTGTCCTCAAGGCTAAACGAACTGGGAATACATTCATCATTTCTTAAAAGTAAACGGAAGCGAAAAAAGAGACGTTCTTTCAAAGCTGGCCGGCGTAGAACAGGAAGAAGATTTCCAGTTATCTCCCTTTCGCCCGTAACGGATAAACAACTTAAAAATTCTGCCGTTAATTTTAATAACCTGGTTCAAATTCCTCTTAAATCGTCAACCGTCGTGTCAACTGTTCCAGGGATACCACTACGTATTGCATTATTCAACGCTCAATCAGTAGGATCACCGGAAAAGCGCACCGAAATTGTTAATTTTATCAACGACCAGAATACTGACGTCTTCTTCCTGACAGAAACTTGGTTACATTCCACAGGTGATGAATGTAAGTGTGCAGACTTAACACCCAGCGATTACTCCATCAAGTCGTTCCCCGGCAACTCTCGCGGAGGTGGAATTTCTGTAATTACAAAGAATTCCATGATCAAATGCGTTAAGTACAACACAACCTTCAATTTCTGTCACACATCGTTTGAACTAGTCCAAACAACGCCCACACTGGAACAAAGGTCAGTCCATTTTTTCTGTCTCTACCGTCCTCTTCCAAGTAGAAAAAAAAACAAGATGACTGAATCTCTCTTTTTGGAGCAGTTTCCAAATCTTCTAGAGTATGGAAATTCGATAGGTGGCAACCTAATTATTCTTGGAGATTTCAACCATACATGTCAAAACTCCTAGATTCTATTCATGTTTTCAATCTTAAACAGTCAGTTCACCCATAAACTTGGTCACATTTTAGACTGGTTTCTTTATAGTCCTGATGATAATATTCTGCAATCCACCCTTGTATCCCACGAACTTGCATCGGATCACCTCTGCATTGTATGCCATCTCGAAGTATCAGTCCCTAACCCTCCACCTCTATTTGCTACTAAGAGAAACCTCCGTATGATAAATAGAACCAAATTCATGCATGACATCCAAGAAAATCTAACAACTTTCTTACATCCAACAGCGGAACAACTTGATAACTGCCTGCGTTCATTGCTTGAAAAATATGCCCCAGCCACCAAATGCGGAGTATCAATAAAAAAGTGTTCTCCATGGTATAGCAGTGATAGGGACCAGCTTCACACTGCTAAAAGACATCGTCGAAAAGCAGAGAGGCTTTGGGTTTTCACCAGACTCACTATTCATAAACAAATCTATGAAGCTGCTAAGAAGAACGTCACAAACATAGTCAATTTAGCTAAATTATCCCACTACAGTACTAAGATTATGGAGAGTTCCAGCTGCAAAGAGCTCTTTGAGATAACTAACAAACTAATGTCAAGGAACAAAATGTATACCACTTCCAACTACCTACTCTCCAGTAGACCTTCCAGACCTATTTGCAAATTTCTTCCGTGACAAAGTACAAACCATTAGAGATTTGCTTGACAACATAATTTCAATTGACTCGTCACCATACAGTTATGATACAGAATTTCAGCGACAGCCGTTAGGAGCATTTGAACCTGTTTCTATTGATTTAGTACAGACAATCGTGATGAAAAGTGCACCAAAGTCTTGTGAACTTGATCCAATTCCACGATCACTGCTGCTTGAGTGCTTAGACCTAATATTGCCTTCACTAACTGATGTTATTAATATCTCTCTCTCTCATCAGGGGAATTCCCATCATTTTTCAAAACTGCCATCCTAAAGCCACTGCTGAAGAAACCAACACTGGACCATAACGATTTAAAGAACTACCGCCCAGTTTCTAATCTCACATTCATATAAAAAATCTTAGAAAAGGTTGTTCTAACTCAACTTGTATCTCATTTGAATTCAAAGTCTTTTTAGCAATGTACAGTCTGCATATCGCCCTTACCACAGTACGGAAACTACTCTTCTGAAAGTATTTAGGGACATTCTTTCTGCTTTGGATAGTGGAAAGATTACAGTCCTCACTCTCCTGGATTTATCTGCGGCATTTGACACAATAGATCATGGTATATTACTTCACCGTCTCCAGGATGTATTTGGCATTGAGAATATAGCCTTACAGTGGTTCAAGTCCTACTGAATTAACAGGACACAAATTATATCTGCAAATGGAATACACTCCAACGCAGTTGATGTATGTTGTGGTGTTCCACAGGGATCTCTTCTTGGACCTGTTCTCTTCATTCTGTATACTCAGCCGCTCTCAAGTGCCATAGATCATCACCCGGTGTCGCACCAATTGTATGCTGATATCACCCAAATATACAAGTCTAGCCACCCAAATTAAGTTGATGCCACCATCCATGCAGTAGAGAAGTGAAATCATGGATGACATGTAACAAGATGCAGATGAATGATGATAAAATTGAGGCTATTCTGAGCACAACACAAAGGCTTTCTCATTCACATCCTTTACCTCAGACAATAAATATCAGCAACACCAACATTAAATTCTCACAGTCAGTACGGAACCTAGGTGTTACTCTAGACAGTAGTCTCCCATTGCACCAACATGTCGTTGAACATATGCAAGGCTGCATATCTTGAATTGAGACGCATCAGTTCCTTTCGTAAATATCTTTCAGTTGATGCTACTAAAACACTTGTGTGTTGATTAGTACTTTCAAGACTAGACTATTGTAACTCAATTCTGTCTGGTTCATCACAATATTTACTCCAGAAACTCAAAAAGTTCAAAACAAAGCTGCACGGATCATCTTTAGAGTACCTCGATCAGAGCACACCTCACTACTGCTCTGTACCCTACATTGGCTATCAAATCGATACAGAATCAAACACAAAATTTGTTCTCTGTGCTATGTTTTAATGACAGCCTCCAGTCCAACATACCTATCCAGCCTCACCCATGTGTATACACCAGCTAGATCCTTCCACTCTTCTTCTGATAATCGTATACTCATTGTTTCCAAGGTGAAAACAAAGTCATATGGACAACGTTCATTTGCACACCAGGGCCTGGCGACGTGGAACGAATTGCCCATTGAAATTAGACAGAAAGACACAGTGGTCCCTTTTAAGAGTGCTCTTAAGACCTCATTATTATTATCATTATTATTATTAATTATTATTATTATTATTATTATTATTATTATCATCTAGAGGCTGGCTATTAGTACATAACTCATCTAGAGGCTGGCTATCATTACATAACTCATCTAGAGGCTGGCTATCATTACATAACACATCTAGAGGCTGGCTATCATTACATAACACATCTAGAGGCTGGCTATCAGTACATAACACATCTAGAGGCTGGCTATCTGTACATAACTCATCTAGAGGCTGGCTATCATTACATAACACATCTAGAGGCTGGCTATCATTACATAACACATCTAGAGGCTGGCTATCAGTACATAACTCATCTAGAGGCTGGCTATGTGAGATACAAGGGTTGATCACGGAATATTTTCATCAGGTCTATGAAGAATCCAGTCTAAAATGACTGCTGAAGTTTGCAACATTAATGAAATCTAGGAGTTTTGATATGTATGAGTTCTTTTACAAGTAATACAGTGAAACCTGTCTTGAAATATCACATCTATGTGAGACCACCTGTCTTGAAAGGCCATATTCTCAAGGAACAAATTTAATGATTATATAGCGTTGTGACCTGTTATGAGAGAACACCTGTCTTGACAAACCATACTTTAATGGCAGAAAGGATGGTTTTTCAACGCAGGTTCTACTGTACAATGATATCCAACATCAAATGTGTTTTCAATTATAATTGACATGCTGAATAATATGTATTACAAAACTGTTCATCTGTGTAAATTTGATATTGCATTTCTCAGATATATTAAAAAATAATAAAAAGTACTTTTATTTATTTTTTATTTGTAACTTTTCTGTTTTCTGGCTCTTAAGTTTCTTCACATTTCTGATTTCCCTGTGAATTACCTCATTTATCTATTGTTAGGCTCACTGAGTTTATCTCATCTGTTGAATGTCACACTCAAGACTGGCTTCAGCTGGAATAATCAGGTTAACACTTTAGACTTTTAATTAAAATGTACATAAAATGCAACAGCCATGTGGCTCTTGTTGCAATATATATCATAATTAAAACAAGTATGGACTGTTTATTTAGATGTGTCAATTAATAACAGAATATAGCACTGCCCTGTATGGGAGTAAAATCACAAGCATGTTAGCATCAGTGATACAATTTCATGATTGCCAGTAATATGGAATATCATACAGTGATACCATTAATATTCATGAAACTGGAAGTCAATAATGTAAACACTGAAACCAAGTTATTGACCTGGCCTCATCTTATATGATGATTGAATCATCTTATATATGGACGAAGAATGGACAATTTACCTAATTAGTGAATTTGACTTAAACTCATCATCAACGTATAGGCCAGAACCTTTTGTTCTGAAGCAGGAAACAAGAATAATGAGAAAGAAAGCATCATCATTGTCCAAATCTTGATAAACATGACGTATGGACAAAGGGAGCTAATCCAAATATTGACAAACATGATGTATGGACAAAGGAAGCTAATCCAAATATTTACTGATGCATGGCATCAATATTTACTGATACATGGCAGCATAATGATCAGTTGACAATATATGCTACATTACATAGCAAACATTTAGTAGTGAAAATTTATTTTTAAAAAATAGATGAAACAATATTGCATATGATGTGGCTCCAAGTAATGCAAAGGAAAAAAGACCTGGAAGCCATTTGGGTGAACAAAACAAGATGGTGGTACAGGAAAGACAAAGTTGAAATAATTTTTTCTTGGGAAAATCTAGAGCAGTGAGCTTTATTAAAAGGATCCTTTATTAGATTGGGCATATGTTGAGAAGAAAACAATAAAACAAAACACCTCCCACCACCAGTACAATAAGAAAGCAGCAATTTACATGTATCCTAGACAATTCCATGATTTAACAGAGTACAATATTATTAAATGATGTAATGTCAAATATTATATTTTTCTTTTTATCCATTTTTCCATTTGTTTTGATTTCATTATAAGCTGGAATTAAATCATATTTTTGCCAGAATTAATGCAAGATTTGGTCAAGTCATTTTCACTTTAATACATAAGTTTTGCCAAACTGTCTGGACACTTTCTGCTGCCATCACTCTGTGGAACTCCTTACATCCTCTATTATTGATCCAGTTTCATTAAAGTTTGGACTCTGCAATCTGACAATGCCAGGAATCTTTGAATTTCAAACAAAATCCATGTGCTGTTTTAAATTCTCAAACTCTTGCATGAATTCGATTGCTAGAAATATAGATGATTAAATCTATTAAATAAATCATATTAAATTATATATATTATTATGGTTAATTATTGTTTAATGCAAATGTTTGTAACCTCAAAATTATCTGTTTAAATCTCAAGCAATAAATTGTAGTAAGTGAAGCAAATGTAATGCATCTATATAATATCCCTAGTTATAATAGTTCTGTAATTATTGATAATGGGATCATGTAAATTTTTAATTAATGTGTTGTTATGAGTCTGTGTTCTTCAGATAAGTAACAGAAAAGAGTGAAAAGCAAAAAAATTGCAAAATTCAACAAATAATTTATCTCCTTTGAATACGAAGTGAAAATGAGGAGAAAAAACTTATGGTATTGAGAATTAAATCCCAAACTAGTTCAAGAATTACAGACAGATATCTTAGTAATGTAAAGTCCTAAATAAAATTTAACAGAAGTCCAGAATAAATATTTTAAAATAGGTGATGATGTGTCTGTGGTAGCTTATAGAGTGTTGATGTGTCATTTGTTGAATCACAGTAATATAATTCCAGGTTTGACTTCACTATAAATTCCAGAAATGTCTCTATCCAAGAAATGTATCAGCAAGCTTTCTCACATAACTACATTAGCTGAATATTAGACTTGAACCCATGCAGACAGAGGTGAGATGGTAGCCATCCGTATTTTCTTGAGAAAATAATCACTTGAATTCAATAATCTGAGGAAATAAAATTCAAACCAACTGGACACAACATATAATACGACTTGAAATTGCTAAATTTTACGGAAAAGTCTTAAAAGTCCTCTCTGTTATAAGACTGTATAATTTTCAACTTGACCTCAGGTCAACAATTAGCAGTTTCTATGAAAAATAAAAACTATTACCTAAAGAAAAAACCCTTCTAGAATGATCCTGATCTTCACAAAAATAAAAACCATAACCTGGACTACATAAAACACAAGAAGGAAATTCTAAAACCTAGACCTTGAACCAAATAAACATATTTACTTCTATTAATAATAATACTGATTTTGAATCCATTGAGAATTTAACTGTTTACACAGAAGAAAAAGTCATTTCAGGTCAAGCAAAAATAAACTCAATTCTGGACAAGGTCAAGTAGAACATGCAATGTTACATTACAATAGCATGTACTGGAGAAAAAAAATACTTTTAAAATAAATAAATTTAAAAAAATTATGTAGATTAAATATACATAGCAGCATAAATAATAATAATAAAATAATAAATATAGTTTTTGCAGATGTGTCAGCAGCATCTGAATTCTTGATTAAATAACACTAATAATACAATTAAAAACATGATATGCCAATGACTGGTTATATTGGTAAACAAGACTACAATATTTGTACACTATGAGGTTTTGTATAAGATGAAATAACATCATCAATATTTCAAATTAAGTAGCAGCCAGAATCAACAGAAAGAATTATAAATGGCTATATTGTGTGTAAAGATAGAATCAAGGATACATAGACACTTTCTTGATTTTACTTGAATTGTACAAAACTGAAATATTTAGCACACATACATAATTAACCTAAGGTGCCCAAAGAAGGTGCAAATTTGCAATAGTTAAGTATTTTATTGAGGAAAGACAACTCTACTAATCATATATTTCAGCAATTCTACTAATCACATCACATATTTCAGCAACTCTACAAATCACACATTTCAGCAACTCTATTAATCACATATTTCAGTAACTCTACAAATCGCGTTTCAATTATCTCCCACCTACACAAGTACCTCGAAAGAGGGATGAATAGAAAAAGCCATTTTAGGCCCCAGTAATGGGTTATCTTTTTCAGGATGTATGCAAGCATCCCATACTTGTTGCATACTATGATTATTATCTAAAAATGTCCTTTATCCACCTTGTTGTCAAATCAAATGCCATTGCACATCATTTGTTAAAAGACAGAACAATGGTCCTAATAAATGGCATTGATGTACAGCTCAAAAGTATTTTGAATAAATATAAATAATTTTAGTGTTATTGCTTACTGATCTGTTTTATAGCCAGGAATAATAACAATTTGAAAATATGTCCTTAGATATTAAAAACCTTAAGATACTCTCTTACACACACACCACATTGGTATATTTGTACCTATTTTATGCAATAATTTTTTGTGTTATCTCTTGATAACTAAAAAATGTCACCATTAAGAATATTTTGTCAAGTTTAATATTTTTTATATTAGCAAGAAAATGTGTGTGTGTGTGTGTGTGTGTGTGTGTGTGTGTGTGTGTGTGTGTGTGAGTGTGTGTATGTGTTTAAAAATTGGCAGTGAAATCACAAATGAATGGCATCTTTCAATAGCATAGTATTCAGTGACATATACATTATATTATCAACACTGTAAAACAATAAGTATAATTTAAAGCGAACATATATATTACATACTTGATTTTAAACAGAATTTGAAATCAAATAAAAATTAGCTCCTGTCCATTACTAGCATACAGCCTGATGTCCAAGAAAAAAATGCGTGTTTTCAAAATTTAGCATAATTATACAGTAAGTATTAAAATACACAAACCATAAAGCAGAAGCAGTCGGTTATGAATATAACATATCATGCAAGACATGCCCAGTAATTCACATTAAAAAAAATTTAAAATCACATCTGAATCCTTTTTAGTTAAATTTTTTGTTGAAGTTAAAAGAATACACTTGTACTTGTGCCTTGTGAGTTTTGTTGGTCACAAAATATTCCTCATAACTTCTGATATATTATGGACAGATCTACACTAGTGTTCCTTGTACAAGATGTGTCACAGTGACTCCTTTAACTGTAAGATACTCCTGAAATCTACTGAGGTAACTACACTGGTGTTTCTTGTACAAGATCTGTCACAGTGACTCCTTTAGCTGCAAGTTGCTCCTGAACTCTCTTCAGGTAACCGGGATCAGGATAACCATACCTACAAAAATGACATAAGTAAAACATTATTCAAATTAAAATATAAATACAACCTATGGTTTCATTTTTTTTATACATCTGTTATTCGTAATGCAAACTGAAGCTAAAAGGAACTTAAAACTATTCTATTATATAATTGCAGACATCAAGCACGAGTAGTTGATAAATCAGAAAATTGCTAGATTTGAATTATATATAAATTAATAAATTAAATTTAGCTGCGTATAAAAAAATTAATTTTAGAATTTGAAAATAGCAATTGTTCTTCTGAACCCATTATAATTACAAAAAATAATTAGGACTATTTTTGTTACACTGCTGTCCATTCTGGTTTCATTATATAATGGAAGTATAGGGAAGTGGCTGTATATTTGTTCCCAAAAATGCATTTAACCTTTTGATATTACAAACAAGGAAGGAAACATAAATAATCAAGAGTGGAAGCTGACCTACCATGGGATACTGATTTAGTAAAGATATATAAGTATTGAGATAATGTTGCCATGGGATACTCATTTAGTACAGACACATAAGTGTTGAGATAATGTTGCCATGTACATTAATTTAGTATACTGGTAGTACATAACATTTAAATAGATGTCTGCTCCATATTAAAAAATATTTTGCATCTAGGCACCAAAAGGGCATGCCTGACTCTTTAGTAAGAAATAGTATTGTACTTCTGGATGGAAGAATAGTGTCATTTTTACATGTTTAAATGAGATTGATTTGTGATAACTCAGTAAATGTTTACAAAAACCTGGCTTTCATTTAAATGAGACTTATTTGTGCTAACTCAGTAAATGTTTACAAAAACCTGGATTTCATTTAAAAGATAAATAAAGTGCTAACTAAGTAAATTTTACAAAAATCTGGCTTTGAAAGTATGTCACAATCATTGATGTTGGTGACAAACTGGAAGCTAAATATAACAACCCATGCCCTACAGAGATTTCCACAATGGGGTTAGAACAAGTGTGATTATCAATTGCTAGAAACATAAGTCTCAAAAGTGTAATATTGTAATACACCTCATGTTGCAGAAGTTTCTATATACATGTAATAAGTAAGTTCTATATACATGTAACAGTAAGTTCTATATACATGCAACAGTAAGTTCTATATACATATAACAGTAAGTTCTATATACATGTAACAGTAAGTTCTATATACATGTAACAGTATGTTTTATATATTGTAACAGTAAGTTCTATATACATGTAACAATAAATTCTATATACATGTAACAGTAAGTTCTATATACATGTAACAGTAAGTTCTATAAAGATGTAACCGTAAGTTCTATATACATGTAACAGTAAGTTCTATATACATGTGACAGTAAGTTCTATATACATGTAACAGTAAGTTCTATATACATGTAACAGTAAGTTCTATATACATGTAACAGTAAGTTCTATATACATGTAACAGTAAGTTCTATAAAGATGTAACAGTAAGTTCTATATACATGTAACAGTAAGTTCTATATACATGTAACAGTAAGTTCTATATACATGTAACAGTAAGTTCTATATACATATAACAGTAAGTTCTATATACATGTAACAGTAAGTTCTATATACATGTAACAGTATGTTTTATATACAAGTAACAGTAAGTTCTATATACATGTAACAATAAGTTCTATATACATGTAGCAGTAAGTTCTATATACATGTAACAGTAAGTTCTATAAAGATGTAACCGTAAGTTCTATATACATGTAACAGTTAGTTCTACATACATGTAACAGTAAGTTCTATATACATGTAACAATAAGTTCTATATACATGTAACAGTAAGTTCTATATACATGTAACAGTAAGTTCTATATACATGTAACAGTAAGTTCTATATACATGTAACATTAAGTTCTATATACATGTAACAGTAAGTTCTATATACATGTAACAGTAAGTTCTATATACATGTAACAGTACGTTCTATATACATGTAACAGTAACTGTTTTCTCAGAATCAAGCATCAGCTATACAAGTTAACAGGTGAATCATCTAATCAACTTATTTAAATTATTATGAATAATGCTTATTTTTGAAGTAAAGAAGAATTTAATTTTCTATCAAATTATCCTAAATGGAAAACAATTCACATTATCTTGCATTCAAAATGTAATCATGTTATGTCTCAATGAAAACAATTCACATTCTCTGGCATTCAAATGTTATCATGTCATGTCTCAATGGTCATTTAAACATTACAATTTGTGATAACAGGAGTAATGCTGACTTGGTGGTTAGCATGTTCGACTATTGACTGGAAGGGTCCAGATTACTGCTGTCCAGATTACTGCCCAGACCAGACAAAGTCTGCCAGTGTTGTGTTGCTGGCAAATTACTCAATCTGATTGCCTTTGCAAAATATAACCTTTCATGTATCAATGTGCTGTTAAATAAGAACAGAAAAGCTGACCAGTGGTCAAAGTATGGATGAAATGATTAATGCATCAATATTCTTTCCATGTCAAAGCATCAATATATTTTCCATATCAAAGCATCAATATATTTTCCATATCAAAGCATCAATATATTTTCCATATCAAAGCATCAATATTTTTTCCATGTCAAAGCATCAATATATTTTCCATGTCAAAGCATCAATATTTTTTCCATATCAAAGCATCAATATATTGTCCATATCAAAGCATCAATATATTTTCATATTAAAAAGCATCAATATTTTTCCATATCAAAGCATCAATATTTTTTCCATATCAAAGCATCAATATTTTTTCCATATCAAAGCATCAATATTTTTCCATATCAATACTTACACTGATTCAAGAGGTGAAGCATAGATACAACATGATAATTACCCTATACAAGTTTCTAGAATATAAGGCAGTAGGTAACAATTATGAATCATTGCTTTTTATTCTTTAAACTGAGAAATCATTTAAGACAGCATGCTGATTAGTTAGTTATCAAGAAATAGTATTCATTGATAAAAGAACATTTGTAAACCAACAGAAAATCCCTTACAACCATGGACAAACACTGATAGTATGCACTGATAAAAGAACATTTGTAAACCAACAGAAAATCCCTTACAACCATGGACAAACACTGATAGTATGCATTGATAAAAGAACATTTGTAAACCAACAGAAAATCCCTTACAACCATGGACAAACACTGATAGTATGCATTGACAAAAGAACATTTGTAAACCGTGGACAAACACTGCAAAGAATCAGGGCATACTATTTCATGGGATAACATGAAAGTTATAAAACACTTGTATACAGGAGAAAATCCCTGACAACAGTTGGTAAACACCGCAAAGAATCAGGGTATACTATTTCTTGGGATAACATGAGAGTACTCAGTAGAGAAAATACTATGAGGGGGGAAAATAAAAGAAGCTATTGAAATCATGGAGAGGGTGTGTTGAACTGTGATTCCAGACTGGAACATTTGCCTTTGTACAAAAGGGTTTTGTCATTTGGTCAACATATTGTTGATCATGTGACTCCAGTGCATTAGCCATTCCTCTGATGAAAGCCTTGTAATAAGTTCAAAAGCTAAGGAGTAATAACCTAACCTATCAATGGCTGTGTGAATTTTATATCCTGTTCTTACTGCTGCTGTATTGTGGGCTACAATGGAGTCACTCAGAAAAAAGATTATAGTCAACTGTGACAATTCGGCTGATATAGTTAATAATGGGCACTCCAAGATACCATACATCATGAAATTTGTTTGCTGACTTGTTTAGTGTGTAGCTAAATAGCAGTTTCATCTACAGGCTTGGCATATTCCAGGCATGACAAACCTGAGAGCAGATTCTCTTTCATATTTTGAGATGGACAAATCCAGATAGATGGCATATTAATCTCCAATTTACTGAAAGACACTTGTCAATTTTTGTTTCTTTCTGCCATGCTTTACTGCTATTACCATGTACCACAATAAAGTTGTACTTGGCTGGGGTCTACCACTACTATTTTCAGGCTGGATTCATTAACCCCATGCAAGCTATAGACAGATTTCAGTGGGTTCTTATGACAAAAAAAAAAACAACACTGTCACAGAATTAGGCGAAAATTGAATTTATTTCTTCTTGAATTACAAACTAATTTCACCATTTTTTTGTTTCGTTGTACATGCGTTACCTGGGGTGAATAAGTGTTTTTTTCAAGGTAAGCGACGTGTAACGATTTGCATGTGCCTGACTACGAATCACTTGAAGTCAGGAACATTAGAATCACAAGGTGCACGGGAATTTTCCTGTGAATTCTGCTCACCTATTTGAGGATATATAAGGCAGAATATTTCTAATAAGATTACGAGTCCAAAAGTATCTTATCAAAGGAGAGATAGCTCGTCATTCTTTCTCCAGCCAAAGTGGCTAGTGTTAAATTTATATTTCGTTTTATTGTGAATTCTATTCAGTTTATCATTTCATGTAATGATGCCTTTATTAAATGCAATAGCGTAATCTAAGTTTTAGATTGTTTTAGAAACAACTATTATTAGTTTGGTTTCTTTATTGTAGCTGAAATTGTAGCTGAACGTCTCTGAACGTCTCTGAATGTCACTGAAATTGTAGCTGAACGTCTCTGAATGTCACTGAAATTGTAGCTGATAGTCTCTGAATGTCACTGAAATTGTAGTTGAACGTCTCTGAACATCTCCGAATGTCACTGAAATTGTAGCTGAACTTCTCTGAATGTCTCTGAATTTTACCTGAATGTGATTGATTGTGCCGTGATTATGCTGTTTAATTGTGCGATCAAATTGAGGTATCTGACTGTCTGTCTGTCGGATTGTCTGTCCGTCTACATCTGTCATGATGTGTAAATATCCGGAAATCTAGAAGTCTAAAATGTCTGAGTGTCGGAGCTGTCTAGAAGTGTAAACATCCGGGATGGCATCTAAGTATTTAGGACCGGTGGCTCTAGTAGATGCTGTATGCTGTCTGTATGTATAACTGTAGTGGATCCGTGAAGGGCAAGTGGCCGATAAAAGTATTGGGTCAACCCTAGGTATTCGGAGAAGCTGGGCAGCGATTCAACAGTTGGTGAATCGTACGGTTGTACAGGGTCGAGACACGTGTGTGTTGCAATTGTAGTTACAATTGAATACATTGTTATATTTACACAGTTACTTTGAATCACAGTAGTATTTCAAGGGATTACATGAATCTCAATAACTGTTAGTAACTTGATTAAATACATGTAGATTTTTGTGCAAGTTGTCGCAATCCATATGTGCGATAGTATAGTTTGATGGATGTATTTGTTATCGCAATTTATACTTGCGTTAATATAACTTTTGTAAAGGTTCCATTTTATTTGAAACATTTGTGTAGTCCAGGAAATTCCTTGGATCTGTGTTTAGTCCAGGAGGTTCCTTGGATCTGTTTATTTTGTATTTATTTAATATTTAATTTATTCATGTATTGTGAATGGTTGTGACGTGTAATCGTGGGTTGAACACATGAGTTATTGTGTTGATACATCATTATTTGTCATTAATAATTTTTTTCATAAATTTACATTATCTTTCACATATTGTGTTTGTGTTGTTCATTTAATCCATCATCCACTCGGTAACAATTCTGTTACAAACACAACTTAGTAAACAAATCCTAAGCTCAAACCAACATTTCACATTTTGTGTGACATATATTTTGTAAGATTCTGGTGCTATTTGTTAACCCTTATACTGAACTGCATCTGTTTCACTGCTATTTTGGGAGTTTTGCACTGTGGAGAGTTTACCATCAAATTTAATGTGCCCTCCACATGTAACAGGCTGCGGCTAGGATATGTGACATTTTCTGTGGACAAATCAAGGTTTACTCTATTTCTTCATCAGCCAAAACAGCTCCATTTAAAATGCAGTTCACATTTCATTTTACAAATATGTCTAGTTTCTTCCATGGAATGTTACTTGCAACAATGGCGAGTGAGGATTGTTTCAATGCCTTCCTCTCCAGTTCCTCATTTTTTATGGAATTCTTGGGACACACTTTTGGAAGTGTTATATCTGTTTTATCTTAGACAACTATTGAATTTCATTGGATATGGGCAGCATAGATATTCTGGACGTTTATTCTGTAGCCACTGATGTTGAAGATTGCTTGATGCAGTCATGGGTAAGATGGTTTTCAGCCTGTTACATGTTATATTTGGGTGGAGTCATGCCAGCATAGTAAACAACATGCCTTCAAATCAAGCCTGTTACATGTTATATTTGGGTGGAGTCATGCCAGCATAGTAAACAACATGCCTTCAAATCAAGCCTGTTACATGTTATATTTGGGTGGAGTCCTGCCAGCATAGTAAACAACACGCCTTCAAATCAAGCCTGTCACATGTTATATTTGGGTGGAGTCATGCCAGCATAGTAAACAACATGCCTTCAAATCAAGCCTGTTACATGTTATATTTGGGTGGAGTCCTGCCAGCATAGCAAACAACACGCCTTCAAATCAAGCCTGTTACATGTTATATTTGGGTGGAGTCCTGACAGCATAGTAAACAACACGCCTTCAAATCAAGCCTGTCACATGTTATATTTGGGTAGAGTCCTGCCAGCATAGTAAACAACACGCCTTCAAATCAAGCCTGTCACATGTTATATTTGGGTGGAGTCCTGCCAGCATAGTAAACAACACGCCTTCAAATCAAGCCTGTTACATGTTATATTTGGGTGGAGTCCTGCCAGCATAGTAAACAACAATCCTTCAAATCAAGCCTGTTACATGTTATATTTGGGTGGAGTCCTGACAGCATAGTAAACAACACGCCTTCAAATCAAGCCTGTTACATGTTATATTTGGGTGGAGTCCTGACAGCATAGTAAACAACACGCCTTCAAATCAAGCCTGTTACATGTTATATTTGGGTGGAGTCATGCCAGCATAGTAAACAACATGCCTTCAAATCAAGATCAATTCCTGTATCACAAGTGGCTTATAAGAAGTGGCTTATAAGTTACAGAAATGAGACAAAAACATGATTCACAGATGGATGGGTGAAAATGTGGAGACTGTTTCCAGCTTCTCTCTGAAAAGGCCAATGACAAAACACATTACTTTCTGAGTTAAATTACAAACATTACAACTATTTGCAGACATTTTTGTTCAATCTTGAGTTGTAATTATGGGTATACTTTGTTAGAGAGATGCCTTTTTCTGCTACTAGTTTCCCAAATTGGTGTGGGCATGCTTCCATAGACCTTTGGCATATTGTCAGAGAAATGTAGATGAACATCCACACATTGGCACTGAAGTGAACTAATTCATTAAAGCAAGCTCAACAAATTTAATTTTGATCAGACAAAAGTACATCAATGTATTCGGACAACATTTTATCATTCTATGGAACAGATACATGAAATCACATGCACTTTATGCACAATATGTGTACATAATAGATACAGAGATACATGTACTTACCTTCCAGAAAGTTTTGTCTTGTGATGAATATCATTCCATATCAGAGTATCTTCTCCGCATGAAGATCTACAAAATGTAAAGATCAGTCTTCTTTCAAATGCAACTTTCAGTAAGTTGCAAACTGTCCTTCCCTCTCTTGTATCTGGTAGATATGCTGTTTTCATTATACCTTTATACCGCTTCCCTGGCTTTGGGTGATTTGGCTGCAAGAAGAAAATTTAAAGTAAATGAAATATGTTGCAATCAAACTTGTCAAACATAAAAACACAGGAAATCAGTTGGGGTAAAACATGTCATATTTTCATTCCTTAGTGTTTTCAAGACATAACACATTTGTGCTTTATTACATTGTATTACATTTATTACATTACAATTTAAGCAGTATAGGACTCCTTTATATCAGCTTAAATGAAAAAAGTGAAGTACATATAAAAAAGAAGATAAAGAGAAAAAATTATACTCAAATAAGCATATTTGATATATATATATATATATACAGTAGATACAGTAGAACTTGTCTTGAAAGACCACAGTTATGAGACCATCTGTCTTGAGAGACCACCTTCTTAATGCACAAATTTATAAATTATGTAGCATTGTGACCTGTTAAGAGAGATGCCTGTGTTGAGAGACCATATCTAATTGGCAAAAGGGGTGGTCTTTCAAGACAGGTTGTACTGTATATCAAGTCTCTGAATCTGAAAAGGACTGAAAGTTAAACTGCATTAAGGAAGGTGTGACAAAGCAGTTTCTGAGAAATAATCATGCAAACATTCTTTTTTCTTGTTTTTATTAAAATGTGGCCATATTTAGCAAGTCAGAATTATTTACTGCAAATTAAAAGACATTTAGCCAGGTTAAATTTGGTCAAATTCCGATCAGTGTTTTTTTTAGAAGCAGTTGCATGAGTTTTATATTGCTTTATAATATTATAACATATGGGATATCCGATCATCGTCTTCTGCACAAACTTGAAAACTCTTAAGCCATGATCCTGTCTACAAAAAACACATGTCAGCAAATTCTGCAAAAATGAGAGGTTTAAATGTTTATTTTTAGTGACACTCTGTCTGTGGCCATATTCCTTCTGTTGTTGTCTCACATTGTTGATGATATTTTACATAATCTGTTATGCAAGGTGTGTATTATCAATTATGAAAATATGTTAAATCTAAGAATTCAGAATTGAACAATTTTCTTTCACTGGATCACAAGAAAAATGTTTGAAAAACACCACACTAATCGATGATGTGACATTTCAGTGCAAATTTATTTCAGATTTGAAGACATGTGGATGTTAGAATTGACATCATCAAGTAGGATGTACAGCCCCAAGTTCATTTAGGGCCAGTCCTCAAAAGTGTGCAGACAGAACCTGCTAATTATTGGTCATGAACACTGGGATAAAAAGCATTGGCTAAAACTTAAAAATAAAATTTGGTCACTTGAGTACTTAGAAAATAGAGCAGTATTTTTTAACCCGTTAGGGCAGTGATCTATATTAGGTTTGTGGTGCTAACCTCCCTACTCATGAAATACTAAAAAGCCACATGGATACAAAATTTAAAATTACTAAGGTTAATCTCAGTGACCCACTCAAAACAGCATGGAGACCCAGTTTAGGTTCTCTACCATGGGATAAAAACAACTGGTGTACAGGAACAGCTGTAGATTGATGGATGACACTATTTGTATGTCCCCTTGTCCAACTCACTGGTAAAATATTATCAACCTGGTCTGTACTTGAACGTTTTTCAATGTTTCACTGTACCTAACTGCAGCTTTTGTCCCAAATCAAATTGACAACAATAAAAAGACATTGTTGGAATAATTTTCACAGTAAAAATATCAATTGTTTATGAAAGTCCAGTAAAATATTATCAACCTGGTCTGTACATTTTTTAATCCTAGACTGTCCCAAACTGCTGCTTTTGCCCTAAATCAAATTGACAACAATAATCAGACATTCGTGGAATAATTTTAACACGTAAATCTACCAACTGTTTATAGGATGATTGTGAATAGAAAATATTCAGCATCAACTTATGTGTACACAATAAAAAATTACTTTAACAGCAGTTTCAAGCAATGTATCCATTACAACATACCCCTTGTGTTCCACTGGGAATCTGGTACTCTATTTTTATTAAAGTATCAGTTTTGTCAAACCCAGCCAAACTCTGTTTATGGAAAGAAATGCTCATTTTTCCACCTTCCGGTTGGTCCCCAAATATTATGCCATGGAACGTTCCACACTTTGGACATACTTCTTTTGTTCTAAACTGTTTATCTACACACTTAATGCAGAATGTATGGCCACAACTCAAGGTTTTAGGTGATTTCACCTCTGCCAAGACAGAGCAGACTTCTTTAGATTGTTCACCTGGCATAGGATTCTTTGGTCTCACCTACATAAAACATATAAATAAAACATTATCAACTGAGATCATTTTAGTTTATGATAGGAAATTTTAAACAAGGAGAAAGATGATACTGTACATTACTATTGTGACTAAAATTTCCTAAGGTTTTAGATCAATTATAGTTGAGTGGCCGAGTGGTCTAAACCACTCTCCATTATGGATCACTGCTATCTCAAGTCTGTCTGCATGGGTTCAAGTCTCAGATTCGGCTAATGATGGTATGTGAGAAAGCTTGCCAGTAGCTTCTCGTGGGTTTGTGGTTCTTTCCTGGGTTCTTTCTCCACCATTAATACTGGCTGCCATGTATAGCCTATCTTGTGCTGAGAAATGATATTAAGCCCTACAACAACAACAACCAAATGAAGCAAATGTTTCTGTCAGTTGAACCAGGGACATCCTAATATTCTAGAATCTTCTATGGGAGGATGAATTATCATCATATGGTCACTGTAAAAGAGTCAGCTACACCATAGTATTTTGATATTTAAATTCTGTGACTTCTGCACACTGGAAGCATTGCAAAAACCGCTCTCACTTCTGTACACTGGAAAGTGCTATTGCTGCAGACAGCCTCCATTCTATAGGAACTTATATAGTCGACTTCCATGCACCGGGACGTGATGCAACAACAACTCTGTCTGGCAACTTGTGTACACTGGGAAGGGCTATCACTGAAGCAGGCAATTTCTGTACACTGGAAAGTGCTATTGCTGCAGGCAGCCTCCATGTTATAGGAAGTTATATAGTCCCAGTCTGGGAACAGAGGAGATCCTCCTGAGAAGAACAGACCTATAGGCTTGCTGACTTTACAACAAGTTTCAAACATCACTGGGTAACAAACAAAACATGGAGCAACCATATGTGTGTAGAGATGCTATGCATGCATGACTGGTGTTGTGAGTGTACCATAATGTCTTTTTATATATTTGTAAATACCTTGAGATAGTATTGAATGTCTTTTTATATATTTGTAAATGCCTTGAGATAGTCTTGAATGTCTTTTTATATATTTATAAATACTTTGAGATAGTATTGAATGCCTTTTTTATATATTTATAAATACTTTGAGATAGTATTGAATGCCTTTTTTATATATTTGTAAATACCTTGAGATAGTATTAAATGCCTTTTTATATATTTGTAAATACCTTGAGATAGTACTGAATGCCTTTTTTTATATATTTGTAAATACCTTGAGATAGTGTTGAATGCATTTTTTATATATTTGTAAATACTTTGAGATAGTATTGAATGCCTTTTTATATATTTGTAAATACCATGAGATAGTATTGAATGCCTTTTTATATATTTGTAAATACCATGAGATAGTATTGAATGCCTTTTTATATATTTGTAAATACCATGAGATAGTATTGAATGCCTTTTTATACATTTGTAAATACCTTGAGATAGTATTGAATGCCTTTTTATATATTTGTAAATACCATGAGATAGTACTGAATGCCTTTTTATATATTTGTAAATACCATGAGATAGTATTGAATGCCTTTTTATATATTTGTAAATACCATGAGATAGTATTGAATGCCTTTTTATATATTTGTAAATACCATGAGATAGTATTGAATGCCTTTTTATATATTTGTAAATACCATGAGATAGTACTGAATGCCTTTTTATATATTTGTAAATACCATGAGATAGTATTGAATGCCTTTTTATATATTTGTAAATACCATGAGATAGTATTGAATGCCTTTTTATATATTTGTAAATATCTTGAGATAGTACTGAATGCCTTTTTATATACATGTATTTGTAACTACCTTGAGATAGTATTGATCGCCTTTTTATATATTTGCAAATACCATGAGATAGCATTGAATGCCTTTTTATACATATGTAAATACCTTGAGATAGTATTGAATGCCTTTTGATATATTTGTAAATACCTTGAGATAGTACTGAATGCCTTTTACATGTATTTGTAAATACCTTGAGATAGTACTGAATTTATATATTTGTAAATACCCTGAGATAGTATTGAATGCTGAACCAAAATATATACTGGTAAATACAACAATGAACTGGAGCAATAAAAGGGTAGAAAATACTTACCCTTACTCTGGCTACTATTAGAGAATGAAATACAAGTACAACTAAAAAAATCATAAAAATCACTTAAACTAGACATAAATGTACAAAAACAAACCAAGAACAGGTGAGAAAGAAACAAACAGAACATAAAAACACATGAATGACAATATAGATGTAAAAAAATTGCCTAAATAAATTAAATGCTGAGCCCCCAAGAAATATGACTGTGGGGAAAAGAATGAAGATATTTCAATTAATAGAAGTGGACTAAGATGTCAGACTGGTATCATGTTGTTTCTATTCTTGATCTCCAATCACTAACTGGAGGAAAGAATATGGTCCTTGGACTATAGTGCCATGAAAAGACTGGCAGGTATTGTATTGCTACCTTTAAAAGGGCTTCTGCTAACATTAAGGTTAGTAATAAACATCAGCTTATGAGGAGAGACACAATTTTGTGGAGAACATATTTTATCTGCCAGAAAAAACACTTACCTGGGATATTTCTTCTTGACGTCTAACAGAACTGGTATGTGAAGAAGGATTCATTGATGATTTCAACTCTCTTCCATGTGCTGCCAATAAATGGTTTCTAACTCTTTCTGTGTGTTTAATGAACTCGTTTGCTATTTTCTGAGTTATGTGTTCCTCTTTATCAACAATATGGATAACCTTTAAGTTGATTGTTGTGGTTCTGTTGCAAAAGACTTCTAAACTGTCAAGAAAGAGTTTTGTGCTCCCCTCATAACCAAGTTCTGCACAACCTGAAGGTAAATGAAACATGTCTTGTTAGAAAGACAAGATCAGTTTTTGGACGAATTGTTGGAATTTTCAAACAAAATTTAAACTGCTCTGAAAATATTGTCAATTTTAAATGTATATGTATGATTGGCTAATAATTGTATAAATTGTTTAATTAAAAATTAAAGCTTAATTCAATGTTTACATGTAGTGTATTCAGCTTTCTTAAAAATCATAAAAGTGATTTACTTATAGATTGATAACAATTAAAAATTTATTTGGAAAACAAAAATTCCTATCAAGAAACATTGTCATTATAAGCTGAATTGATAATATTTTTTAGTGCTAATTTTGTTTCAATTCCAAATAATTTGACCCAGATATTACACCATCTGTTTTTCAAATCTGTTTGTATTAAAAATTTAATGAAATACTCATGAGATGTAGTTACTGTGAACTTAAGAATTGGTAAGGCATATCAATATTTAATAGCACAACTGCTATTAAAATAAAATGAACAATGTATCTGCTTTTGTGACACGAGTCAGTCTCTTTAAGATTTTCAATTAACTATAGAAAATAGGTCACAAGAATCAAGTTAATCCCCAGCTATACCCACAATGCAACTAAGAATCAAGTTAATCCCCAGCTATACCCACAATGCAACAAAGAATCAAGTTAATCCCCAGCTATACCCACAATGCAACAAAGAATCAAGTTAATCCCCAGCTATACCCACAATGCAACAAAAAATCAAGTTAATCCCAAGCTATACCCACAATGCAACAAAGAATCAAGTTAATCCCCAGCTATACCCACAATGCAACAAAAAATCAAGTTAATCCCCAGCTATACCCACAATGCAACAAAGAATCAAGTTAATCCCCAGCTATACCCACAATGCAACTAAGAATCAAGTTAATCCCCAGCTATACCCACAATGCAACAAAGAATCAAGTTAATCCCCAGCTATACCCACAATGCAACAAAGAATCAAGTTAATCCCCAGCTATACCCACAATGCAACAAAAAATCAAGTTAATCCCCAGCTATACCCACAATGCAACAAAGAATCAAGTTAATCCCCAGCTATACCCACAATGCAACAAAGAATCAAGTTAATCCCCAGCTATACCCACAATGCAACAAAGAATCAAGTTAATCCCCAGCTATACCCACAATGCAACAAAGAATCAAGTTAATCCCCAGCTATACCCACAATGCAACAAAGAATCAAGTTAATCCCCAGCTATACCCACAATTCAACAAAGAATCAAGTTAATACCCAGCTATACCAACAATGCAACAAAGAATTATGTTAATCCCCAGCTATACCCACAATGCAACAAAGAATCAAGTTAATCCCAAGCTATACCCACAATGCAACAAAGAATTAAGTTAATCCCCAACTATACCCACAATGCAACAATAGTGGCAATAATTTTTATGTTAATATTGGAACACATAAAAGACCTTTAACTCATGTTAAAACCCTTGACAAAAAGGTCACGGTTATCTAGTTTATATACAGGAGATG
The DNA here is from genome assembly GCA_030141615.1 of Unio pictorum. Taxonomy (NCBI): domain Eukaryota; kingdom Metazoa; phylum Mollusca; class Bivalvia; order Unionida; family Unionidae; genus Unio; species Unio pictorum. The sequence goes on from JARLTB010000067.1 coordinate 4,624,235, forward strand.
CATTCATTCTAATTACTCCACTCACGATACAAACTTGATCTGTACAGAGAATGCATGTTGGCAAATGTAGTCCATTCAAAGTAACTAAAATAAATTGCCCAACTTCAAACTAATTTGAAACAAAGTCATTTCAAAGGTTTAAAATACACACTGACCTTATGAATGATATACAAAAACACAGTAAAACCTGTCTTGAAAGACCACTGCAATGAGAGACCACCTGTCTTGAGAGACCAAATTATCAATGCACAGATTTATAGATTATGTGGGTTTGTGACATGTTATGAAAGACCATCAGTCTTGAAAGAACATTTTTTGGCAAAAGAGGTGGTCTCTTAAGACAGGTTCTACTGTATTTAATAAAATTTAATTGGTGAAACATTGCTAATCCATGTAATATTGTACTAAGCCATAATATTTTAATGTTTATGCTGTTTGTTTATTTGTATTTTTAGTGGTTTATCATTGCAATTACTATTTATGACATGCATATATCATTAAACATTTAAGATGATTCCAGTACCATCATTTATCATTATCTTTAGGCTCAAACAAGTCAGAATAGAACCATCACCCCATTTGAAAACACGAAAAATAAAAATATTACCATATATTTTCAGAATTAAACATGGTTTGTACAGCCCTGTATATTCTTTTTGAGTATATCCACCAGTTTTAAAGTAGTATTTTTATATATTTATATAAACTTAAGTTTCCTTTATTGTTACTTGTTTTATCAAATAAGTACATAATGGTGTTCCTACAGCAAGGGGATGTTACTCTGTATGTTAACATCCTGTGCTATGTGGCTTTTCATTTTATCCCATGTTATGATTTATTCATTATTTTTATCACATACATATATAACAAATAATCTGAATGTGAAAAGTGATATGTTTTAATTAAGTTTAAACAGTTATAATCCAGGTACTCCTACCTATTTAAAGAGTTATAATCCAGGTACTCCTACCTATTTAAACAGTTGTAATCCAGGTACTCCTACCTATTTAAACAGTTATAATCCAGGTACTCCTACCTATTTAAACAGTTATAATCCAGGTACTCCTACCTATTTGTTATAACTAGAAATCGCTAAATTCCATCAGCTATTGATTGTACCTACCTGCACCTAACAAAGGAAGAGCAAGGGATGTTTTCTGCAATTTATTGATATCATCCAGTATTCTGTCATAGCATTTATGGACTATCTCTTTGTGTTTTTGAAATGATATGGTATCTCTGAAAGATAGTAACACTGCATGGACTACCAGCTGGAAATTAATATCTCCTCCTTCTGTAATGATGACATCACCAAAATGTACGACGTACTTTTGAAAGGCTTTCTTCTTTATACTTTCATATTTTGATTTTCCAGCCTGCAATAGCATGGAAGCTATTGCACCATGTCCACTGCCACTTCTGTCATCAGAGCATGTTATTACTTGCATTCCTATTAGTTTAGTAATGTCGGCCATGTATACATTTACTTCAATTTTGTTGTTTGGCTTATAAATCAAGAATTTGTCTTTCTTAAAACATTTTTGCTCAATAACCGGCCAGAGTGGTGCAGCAGGGTTTTGTTTTTCTTTTGTTTGCCCGTCATCTTTTGGTAAAGTTTCACAAACATCTTTTTCTGGTATCTTGCCATGATTGTTGCCACTCTCTTGCCCAGCAAGGTCATCGATTGCTGTTGTTTGGTCTCCATCATTAACTGTAAGTTTAACAATAACTAGTGTCACACATTTGAAGACTAACTTCTTTGTTCTATAATGTCCCATTCAATACACCATATAAATTAATTTTTCACTTTTGCACTTTAAAGGATGATTGTTAAACATTTATTAAAATGAGGCAAATTAAAAGGTTATGATAATGACTTGAGAATTAGAGTTGTTACTCTTCATCATGCTTACCTACATAAGTTAACTACCTACATCCTACATGTATATATATATGTGTGTGTGTATATATATATATTGGGATTCACATTTAAATCCATTAGAACATTTTATTACAAAAACTTCTAATTTTTATTCTTGGATCATTGTTGGATTATTTTTTTAAAAATTTTATTATTAAAACTAAGTTTTTCTTTCCTATTTTTATCTTGTTTTACAGGGAAAACAAATTATATTTTAAAAATTTTACAAAGCTTGCTTTTCGAGTTTTCTTTATTACTGTTTATGAGAGCCTAAACATGTAATAGTACAGGTACACTGTTTTGATATAAAGTTGAAATTGTCTATGGTATACATTGAATGCTTTCACAAAGAAAACCATTCCCCATGAAACAACACCTATATCAGATACATTAATAAAAAATAATTATAATCTACTGTAAGGCAGATCTAATTCAAACATGAACACAGTTCATTCATGCATGAATTTCAAATGAGATTTGCTTAATTGTGAACACAGTTCATTCATGCATGAATTTCAAATGAGATTTGCTTAATTGTGAACACAGTTCATTCATGTATGAATTTCAAATGAGTTTTGCTTAATTGTGCTTACAATGATGTTTTTCAAAAAGTCTACAAGCATGAAGTTCAAAAATTATAAATAAACAGAATTTTATTTGCAAATAATACTAGAAGATCTTTTCATCATTTACATAATTTATTACTATATATGTCTAATAAATTTCACATTTCAATTTCAAGCAATATTGTTTAATTGTGCTTACAAGGAATTTATAAAAAATGAACAAACAGTATAATGTCTTTTAAAATATTTGTAAATTTCTAAGTCCTGGGAATCACTGAAGGTATCCAAATATCAACTTTGTTTGGTCTGGCTCAATATTTTAAAAAAAATTCTAATTATGTTAGTGTAACAGGCAGTGACAGGCAGCACAAAATCAATTCACTCTCCCTCCCTTGTTGTTGAAGGGACATAACTGATCCTACCTATGTGTTTGGCATTTCCATCACAACTGAGATGTCTTTTGAATGCCAATTGCATGTCATTGACAATACTTGGTACCATATCAATGAAATGGATTTCCTGCAGAACCGGACTAGTTCTTGTTTTGCTGTAATGAATCACTGCCTTGGCATACTGCTCTGTGCACACATCTCTTGGTACTGCAAATATTCCTGTGGAAGAATATTTGAAAACAAGCAATACAAAAGAAGTTTCATCATTTGAGAAGGTTCATTGGGTCTTTACTTAAGAATATTGTTAACTGGAAAATAGATTCAGACAGGGATCTTCATGAATCTTGCCAAACCACTGTAAGTTTCATTAAAGAAGAAGAATGATGATTCTGCAAAAGTAAGCCTGGGTCAGGACTGCAAAAAGATAGCATGATAAGCTGATTTTCTACCAAAACTGAAATTGATTTTCTGTAAAAACTATTAAAAAAACTATTTATTTCTTTTATATTTAAGATTATTTGATATTTCATGTTTCCAAATAATCTGCAAAATAAATACCTTGTAATAACTATTTAGAACTGATCCTTTGACCAAAACAGAATCATTCTATTATAAAAATATGCAGTACTCTGTAATAAAGACAATGTTAAACTTTCATTATTTAAAAAACAAATTTGACATTAGGGTCGCAACAAATGTTACTCGTAAGTTGTCTTTATCAAAGTCAACACTAGACATTCTTGGTCCAACATTAAAGCACATATTTAAGATTTATCTTCTTTATTCATGGAGTCATTTACAGATAATAAAAGCATCTGTAACAGTGAAAACTATAGAAACTTAAAGTTACTTGGACATTAAGAGCAAGTCGTTATCCTTATAAAGCATCATGAACAAGAACGACTGATACACTATTGGTCTAAAAGAATTTCCAGAATTTGAGAAAAGACATTTCTTTGTCATAACTGCAGAGAGTTGAAACCATCTTTCACATTCAGCAATAACAAGATTTTCAAGGAAGCTTGTTTTGGTTATATTGGATGTCGGATGGACACCTTTTTCATTTAGGTTCAAATAAACTTCATAAGATTTTTTCTCGTGAAACCCCCATGCCAATATGGCCATCCATACAGACATAATAGTAACAACAACTGTCAAGATGGCCATTATGGCAGACACAATGGAAGGGCACCATTTTCATTTGGGATCAACTAGGATTGGGGGAAAACTGATAATCAATAATAATACTTTCAAGATGTCTCATGTGATGGATATGAGATTCACACCATGTTCATTTAGGACTCTGTAGAAATTATGTCTGTGTGTATGTTTTGGATTTTTAACGTAGCTCTAACAATTTTTCAGTCATACCACTACAATATCTGCAGTATGGCAGTCTATAGTATTGTATTCTAGAAAATAAATTATTTGTTGACTTTTACAAAACTTGCTCTTTTGTTTTACTTAAGTTTAATACCATAAAGTTGTAACAGAGCATGCACCCAACCAAAATGCCAAATAGCAAAACTTACCTGAACTGATAGCTGGAAGTGCAATCGACTTCAGGTGAAGTTTTTCAGCCTCTTTGAAACAATCTATAATGGAATTAAACAAGTCTGTCTTACATCCTGCTGTGTTCCTTGCATCATGTGGATAATAATCACTCCATCGGGGTCCAACTGTATGTATAACACAATCATATGGTAGGTTTCCCGCAGTAGTAACACACTGTTCTCCAACATTTATTCGACCCCTAATTTTCAAGATTTCACTCCCCTCTCTGTCCATCTCTGGGCCAGCCCCTTTAGCAATCACCAAAGCAACACCACCACCATGCTGAAGGTTGTCATTTGCTGCATTCACAATACAATCAACATCAAGTCTAAGGATGTTTGCTTTATACACCTTTACCATTATCCCTTCCAATGTTTTGAATACCTCAACATTTGTTGAGTCTTGTGACCAAGAAAAAGACCGTGCTATCTTTTTCTTTGTAGGAGACTCCTCTTCAGAAAGTGAAGGCATTGTGTCCTCTTGTTTAGCAAATCTCCTTCCACTTCGGCCAGTGGGCTTTTTTTTGCCCATTTTAAATTCCACCTTGTGTTTGAATTTCTGCATGTCATCATAGCTATCACTGTATACAAGCACCTGTTTATTATCATCATCCCACACTACTAATAATTCATCTGACTTTGCTTCATTAACTGCTGACCTGAACTGCATTATTTCTTGTGGATCATATGGTAATTCAATTTTTTGTTTTCCTCTAAGGGCTGCAATTTCCTTTTCAATTTCTTTCTTCTTTTCTTCATTGAGATCAGAATGAGCTCCATGAAGATGCAGAGTATTTTTTTCATAAGTAAACTTGATGTTGAATTTCTGGGTCCATTCAGAATATACTTCCAAGGATTGAATAGCAAGAAAATCAGTTTCTGACACATTCTCAATATGTTTATTGTTTTCAATGTCCCCAGAGACGTTGTCTTCAGTAGATCTTTCATGTACTTTGATTTCTGGAGTTTCCTTTACAAACATCTCAGGCTGCTGTGAAGTTACTGCTTCAAACAGATTACTAGTCTCAGTATGAGAAATGTTTATCTCACTTTTCCGTTCCACTGTATCCTGCTTTTTCTTGACTTCACTGACTTTTGTCCCAATCTGAGGATTAACAGCTGCAGTGAGGCCTTGAATTTTCTGGGAGAAATATAAATTTTATATTTATAACAAAAAGTATGTCTGATGCTTAAAAAAGATGATGTATCCAATAAGGCAAAATATTATGGCAACTTGACAGATTCTAAATGAAATTCAACTTTAGTTCTTTAAACAAATTCTAGGCTAAACAGAGAACAATCTTGAATCTAAAAGATATACATTGGCTTCAAAATCACACAAATGCAAGCTGGCAATGAATAAAGGACAAATGATACCTAGATGTTGTTGTTATAATTATAATTATTACTATCATCTACACAACATACTTGGAGTTATTCTAATTTACAAACCAATACTGCTTGCTACAGTAAAGTTTAGGTCATAATGTGGGCCCTGAGTGGCTGAGTGGTCTAAAACGCTTTCCGTTACAAATTACTATCATCTCACCTCTGTCTGTGTGGGTTCAAGTCTAAGATTTGGCTAATGTAGTTATGTGAGAAAGATTGTCAGTAGCTTCTCGTGGGTTGGTGGTTCTTTCTGGGGGTTATCCCGGATTCTTCCTGCACCAATAATACTGGCCACCATGTATAGCCTATAGTATGCTGAAAAATGGCGTTAAACTCTACAACAACAACATTGTCATAATGTCCCAATTTATCTATAAATAGTGTTCCATCTTTATAATGGTTACCTATGACAATCTATAAAACATGCGGTATACTGAAATCTGTTCCAGAAAACAGGTTTGTAAAATATTAAACCATGAAACACAAATAAAAGAAAATATTAAATATTTATTGATGTAAAATTCACATGATATTTGATTCTAAGCAGCTTAAAACAAAAATAAGGAGAAATAAACCAGACAGCAATATAATAAAATCAAATTCCACCATATCACAGGGTCTATGATATCTGCCTTACAAGACAGACATACGGATAGAGAATGACTATAAAGCTAGTAAGGAAGTACTGCAACAGTATTGGTGTATCAGTGTATCTACTAGTAAGGAAGTACTGTTACAGTATTGGTGTACCAGTGTTTCTACAACTAGAAGTCAATGCTAGTGATGAAGTACTGTTACAATATTGGTGTATCAGTCTATCTAAAACTAGAAGTCAATGCTAGAAAGGAAGAACTGTTACAGTATTGGTGTATCAGTGTATCTAAAAGTAGAAGTTAATGCTAGTAAGGAAGTACTGTTACAGTATTGGTGTATCAGTGTATCTGCTAGTAAGAAAGCACTGTTACAGTATTGGTGTATCAGTGTATCTACTAGTAAGGAAGTACTGTTACAGTATTGGTGTACCAGTGTTTCTACAACTAGAAGTCAATGCTAGTGACGAAGTACTGTTACAATATTGGTGTATCAGTGTATCTAAAACTAGAAGTCAATGCTAGAAAGGAAGAACTGTTACAGTATTGGTGTATCAGTGTATCTAAAAGTAGAAGTTAATGCTAGTAAGGAAGTACTGTTACAGTATTGGTGTATCAGTGTATCTGCTAGTAAGAAAGCACTGTTACAGTATTGGTGTATCAGTGTATCTACTAGTAAGGAAGTACTGTTACAGTATTGGTGTATCAGTGTATCTACTAGTAAGGAAGTACTGTTACAGTATTGGTGTATCAATGTATCTGCTAAGTAAGGAAGTACTGTTACAGTATTGGTGTATCAGTGTATCTACTAGTAAGGAAGTACTGTTACAGTATTGGTGTATCAGTGTATCTGCTAGTAAGGAAGTACTGTTACAGTATTGGTGTATCAGTGTATCTGCTAGTAAGGAAGTACGGTTACAGTATTGGTGTATCAGTGTATCTACTAGTAAGGAAGTATTGTTACAGTGTTGATGTATCAGTGTATCTACAAGTAGAAGTCAATGCTAGTAATGAATTTATTACTGTAACTGTTACAATATTGGTGTATCAGTGTATTGGTACAGTATTGGTGGCATGATTGTATTATTACCTATTATGTATTGTAAGTATTTTAGTATGATTGTATTATTACCTAGTATGTAAGGTAAGTATTTGGGTATGATTGTATTATTACCTAGTATGTAAGGTAAGTATTTGGGTATGATTGTATTATCACCTAGTATGTATTGTAAGCATTTGGGTATGATTGTATTATTACCTGGTATGTATTGTAAGTATTTTAGTATGATTGTATTATTACCTAGTATGTAAGGTAAGTATTTGGGTATGATGGTATTATTACCTAGTATGTATTGTAAGTATTTGGGTATGATTGTATTATTACCTAGTATGTAATGTAAGTATTTTAGTATGATTGTATTATTACCTAGTATGTAAGGTAAGTATTTGGGTATGATTGTATTATCACCTAGTACTGTATGTAATGTAAGTATTTGGGTATGATTGTATTATCACCTAGTACTGTATGTATTGTAAGTATTTGGGTATGATTGTATTATTACCTAGTATGTATTGTAAGTATTTTAGTATGATTGTATTATTACCTAGTATGTATTGTAAGTATTTGGGTATGATTGTATTATTACCTAGTATGTATTGTAAGTATTTTAATATGATTGTATTATTACCTAGTATGTAATGTAAGTATTTGGGTATGATTGCATTATTACCTAGTATGTAATGTAAGTATTTGGGTATGATTGTATTATTACCTAGTATGTATTGTAAGTATTTTAGTATGATTGTATTATTACCTAGTATGTAATGTAAGTATTTGGGTATGATTGTATTATTACCTAGTATGTAAGGTAAGTATTTGTGTATGATTGTATTATCACCTAGTACTGTATGTAATGTAAGTATTTGGGTATGATTGTATTATCAGCTAGTACTGTATGTATTGTAAGTATTTGGGTATGATTGTATTATTACCCAGTATGTAATGTAAGTATTTTAGTATGATTGTATTATTACCTAGTATGTAAGGTAAGTATTTGGGTATGATTGTATTATCACCTAGTACTGTATGTAATGTAAGTATTTGGGTATGATTGTATTATCACCTAGTACTGTATGTATTGTAAGTATTTGGGTATGATTGTATTATTACCTAGTATGTATTGTAAGTATTTTAGTATGATTGTATTATTACCTAGTATGTAAGGTAAGTATTTGGGTATGATTGTATTATTACCTAGTATGTAAGGTAAGTATTTGGGTATGATTGTATTATCACCTAGTACTGTATGTAATGTAAGTATTTGGGTATGATTGTATTATCACCTAGTACTGTATGTAATGTAAGTATTTGGGTATGATTGTATTATTACCTAGTATGTAATGTAAGTATTTGGGTATGATTGTATTATTACCTAGTATGTATTGTAAGTATTTGGGTATGATTGTATTATTACCTGGTATGTAATGTAAGTATTTGGGTATGATTGTATTATCACCTAGTACTGTATGTAATGTAAGTATTTGGGTATGATTGTATTATCACCTAGTACTGTATGTAATGTAAGTATTTGGGTATGATTGTATTATTACCTAGTATGTATTGTAAGTATTTGGGTATGATTGTATTATTACCTAGTATGTAAGGTAAGTATTTGGGTATGATTGTATTATTACCTAGTATGTATTGTAAGTATTTGGGTATGATTGTATTATTACCTAGTATGTAATGTAAGTATTTGGGTATGATTTTATTATCACCTAGTACTGTATGTAATGTAAGTATTTGGGTATGATTGTATTATCACCTAGTACTGTATGTAATGTAAGTATTTGGGTATGATTGTATTATCACCTAGTACTGTATGTAATGTAAGTATTTGGGTATGATTGTATTATCACCTAGTACTGTATGTAATGTAAGTATTTGGGTATGATTGTATTATTACCTAGTATGTAAGGTAAGTATTTGGGTATGATTGTATTATTACCTAGTATGTATCATAAGTATTTGGGTATGATTGTATTATTACCTAGTATGTAATGTAAGTATTTGGGTATGATTGTATTATTACCTACTATGTATTATAAGTATTTGGGTATGATTGTATTATTACCTAGTATGTATTGTAAGTATTTGGGTATGATTGTATTATTACCTAGTATGTATTGTAAGTATTTGGGTATGATGGTATTATTACCTAGTATATAATGTAAGTATTTGGGTATAATTGTATTATTACCTAGTATGTATTGTAAGTATTTGGGTATGATTGTGTTATCACCTAGTATGTATTGTATATATTTGGGTATGATTGTTGTCACAGAATGATGTAATTTTTATTCAGGAAATACGTGTACTCGGGTTTTGTTTATCATGTGTAACGATACCTGAGGGTGATTTTTATATATGTGCAGTTGTACTTCGGAATCGTGAGTACAATTTGCTCTATGCCGCACGTGCAGAGTGTTCTCGATACGGAGAACGAATCCGTATAAATACTTTGCTATATGTGAAGGAGCTTTACATTACTGAGGGTTTTGTCAACAAGTGGCTGGATTAAAGGATTGTAGCTGTAGGGCTATTGATTTGAGGGAGGGAGGATTGGCACAACTTTAGCTGTAGGGGTAAGTACATGTTTGGTACTGAGTGATAGCTTTTGTATTACTATATTTACCTCTGCATGTTTGTTATATAGTTTTTACACAGCATAATGCGTGCATTTTCTATTCTTGTTTGCAAAGGCATTTATTGGTAATGTAAAGCAATATTTTTTAAAAATAGAATTGTTTACTATCAGCATTATCAAACAGGGAAGGTTTACTATAGAACCTGTCATTTTAAAATTATGATAATAATATAGTCTTGATAATTTACCGTGTATAACGTCATTACATTATGTCTGTATCAAGGTTAGTACATGGTGTCGGGTATATTTTCAGCTATTGGTACGAGGGTGTTAAACGTCCGTGGTATCCGGAGCTGTCAAATGTCGGGAGCTGTGATTAAATGCACTGGTGTGTCCAGAGCTGCTTAATGTGCAAGAGTGTCTCATGTCTAGCGTCCGGAGTGTCTAATGTCAAGAGTGACAAGGGTGACCCAGCTGTAGAGCTGTCTAAATGACGAGAGGGTCTAATATTTGGAGGGTCTGGAGGGTCTAATGTTTCGTAGTATTCCGAGTGTCCGGAGTGTGTAGAAATTGTGAAGTTTTATTGTACCAGCTGTGGAGCTGTATACTAATAGTCTGTTATATCTATTTATTTGTAATTTGTTAGCCGTGGGCTAATATGGGTTTGCGGAACCCAGCATACGTTTTGGGACTGGAAAGATAAGTTGTTATCTGTCCCTTTATTATTTTCAAATATAGTTTTGCTACTTGAGCGTATACATTTTTACTATATGAGTAATCCTGCATTGTTTACTACGTGAGTGAACTGTATTCATCCTTTTTGTATATTTCTCTGGTTTTTTTTGTATCATTGATTTGTATCATTGCATCATTGATTTGTATCATTGTATAATTTGTTTTCATCTTTGAGTCTGTGCGTTATTATGTTTAAATAAATCCAATATTCGGATTATTATACGCACGCATTTCATTGTTTTGCTTATATATATATCGCCACATTAAAACATAATTTTTATATCTGTATCATAAAACGTGTTCTGTTATCAATCCAAAATATCCATCCCCATTATCTTGTTACAATTGTGTTATCATCTAGTATGTATTGTAAGTATTTGGGTATGATTGTATTATCACCTAGTATGAACTGGTTATTGCAATTTTTAAAGAAGTAATATACTGGCATTTTTTATTTACTGGAGCAAAATACATTCTATATACAAATTTTTGGTCTGATGCACATATGAACAAAAAGCACAATAACTGAACAAAAAGCATAAATATTCATTATGAAAGAATACCACAATTTCAAGTAATACAAACGTAGCTTTGTGGATTATTGATGCTAACGTAGCTTTGTGGATTATTGATGCTAGCGCAGCTTTGTGGATTATTGATGCTAACGTAGCTTTGTGGATTATTGATGCTAATGTAGCTTTGTGGATTATTGATGCTAACGTAGCTTTGTGGATTATTGATGCTAACGTAGATTTGTAGATTATTGATGCTAACGAGCCATCAATTGTGTATAGCATACATCTTGCTTGCCAAGTCCTGGTGGATGGAGTCTGTGGCAAATATCAGTGGGCAAAAAGAAGAACAAAAGAGGCAAAACTCCCGATCTGACACTACTACAATTGCCATTAATACCAATGCAACACTAAAAGACTCTGATGAATCAAGCAATCAATAGTAAGAATGGTCAAATTCAGTAACTTACCTGTGGACCAACACTTTGGACCAACTACAGTACAATTCATTAACTTATCTGTGGACCAACACTTTGGACTTTTTTCAGTCAAATTCAGTAACTTACTTGTGAACCAATACTTTGGACCTTCTACAGTCAAATTCAGCAACTTACCTGTGGACCAACACTTTGGACCTTAATACTTTGGGCCTTGTACAATCAAATTCAGTAACTTACCTGTGGACTAACACTTTGGACCTTGTACTGCTGCTTCAGTTTTGTCAGAAGGGTATTTTTATCTGAAAGTAATCACATTTGTATGTATTTTATGTTTTATTTATTTTATTAAATTTATTTCCAGGTTCATAACTAATTACAAACACAACTATTAACATTTTCATTGTGTGAATTAACAATTTCATAAAAGAGTTTGCTATAAGAAACTGTTTACTCATCACTAGGAATGAATATTTCCTGAGTTTTGGACAAGGTTGCAAACAGCAAGGCATATACGATTCTCAATACAGTACAGCTCATGCAATTTTCATTCTCCACACATTGAGGATATGGGGAGACTGTGGAGGATGAGGAGGAGGAGGGAAAAACCTCTCCATGTTGCCACAATGCAAACTCAAAGAGCCATTGTTTGAAAGTTAATAATCACCCCATGCACCATGTATTTTTGCACAGCCATGCCATCAAATCACTGTGAAATAAGCATGGTCAAATATTGAAAACTGGCATGTATTCTCTAAGACAGGACAAATTGAATTGTATATTGCCATCAAATCACTGTGAAATAAGCAGGGTCAAATATTGAAAACTGGCATGTATTCTCTAAGACAGGACAAATTGAATTGTATATTGAAAACTGGTATGTATTCTATAAGACAGGACACATATTTCAAACAAAATGCTAAATATAACCAAATTACCTCCCTTAAATTACCTCCCTTATATTACATATTACCATGGCAATATGTATTTTGTAAGAGAAGTCATTCTGCTAAAAAGTTGCTTTTACTTTATCAGATAATACACAGACAATATTACATATGTGTTATTTATGTGTTTTACATATGTGTTATTTTCTGAGTGGGCAGAATGAATGAGTTGGATAGGAATGTCCTATACTGTATCAAAGGAGGTTTTTTCCCCAACGTAGAACAAAATTCTTATATAGTTTTGTATTATTACACATCACCCTCTTAATCACTACAATGGTGGCCTGAGTGGATTGTCCACTCGGATGGTGGATGGTCACGAATTTGAGCCTTGGTCAAGTCATACCAAAGACTTTTAAAAAATGGTACTAACGGCTGCCTCGTTAGGCACTTAGCATTATAATGTTAGTGTTAAAACTGGTCAATGTGGTGTCAGGATAATTTGACCAGGTGGGACATGCTGTTATAGGTCTGTGCCATGAATGCCCTAGTGCTAGATGTCACTATAAACTGTCACTCCAAATCACACACACACACACACACACACACACACACACACACACACACACACACACACACACACACACACACACATATAGGATTACTACAGCATTGCTGTAAACATGATGAAGAAGCATGCTGAAATATTCCGTTGCAAGTATGGTTGTCTAGTACTGGAAACTTACCACCCTAACCCTAAATAAATGGTAAAGGCATACATCATATCTCCGACTCCTAATCAAACTCATCAGAGGTATCGATAATATAAACCTATAATTTCCCCAATTGTTATAAAATGAAATGAAAAATAATAGTCTCTAGATCTAGAGTGGCACAGCTAATCAGATGCAAAATCATGTCAATAATATGTATGGAATTTAGTATTTTAATACAAATCATGTCAATAATATGTATGGGATTTAGTATTTTAATACAAATCATGTCAATAATATGTATGGAATTTAGTATTTTAATACAAATCATGTCAATAATATGTATGGGATTTAGTATTTTAATACAAATCATGTCAATAATATGTATGGGATTTAGTATTTTAATACAAATCATGTCAATAATATATATGGAATTTAGTATTTTAATACAAATCATGTCAATAATATATATGGGATTTAGTATTTTAATACAAATCATGTCAATAATATGTATGGGATTTAGTATTTTAATACAAATCATGTCAATAATATGTATGGGATTTAGTATTTTAATACAAATCATGTCAATAATATGCATGGGATTTAGTATTTTAATACAAGTCATGCCAATAATATGTATGGGATTTAGTATTTTAATACAAATCATGTCAATAATATGTATGGGATTAAGTATTTTAATACAAATCATTTCAATAATATATATGGAATTTAGTATTTTAATACAAATCATGTCAATAATATGTATGGGATTTAGTATTTTAATACAAGTCATGTCAATAATATATATGGAATTTAGTATTTTAATACTAAATATGTTAAAATAAACATTAATTATTGCTATTTTCATATAATGTGCATTGTTATACTCTTCATAAGAGTGCCTCAAGGGAGAATACAGCTTGACTAATGAGTCACCCTCTATAAATAACACATTATTGTTATTAGTATTATTATTATTATTATTATTATTATTATTAGAATATATTATATTATTAATTCATTATTATTATTATAATATTAGTATTGCTATTATTATAATAATATATTATATTGCTATTATTATTATTATTATTATTATTTTTATTATTTCATTATATTATCATTATTATTAGAATATTATATTATATTATATTATATATTATTATTATTATATTATTTTTTAAATTGTTATTATTATTATTATTATAACAATTATATTATTATTATTAACAAATCTGAGATCTTGATAATGTAAGTATATTTATCATTTTAGATTTAATTTAAATTTGATCAAATATAGTGTCTCAAGAGTGGCAACAATCTAAACAGATCAGAGACAAGATTATCTCATGAATACCCATTACTTAATTCATAAGATCTTGATCATATAAACCTACATTCCAAGTTTGATCAAAATCAGACAGGAAATAATAGCTTCCAATGTTAACAAGTTCAAATAATAAAATGCAAAATTAGCTAATGTGTCTAATTAGTATTGCTCATTTATCAAACACATCCAACAATGGAACAAAAATAATAGAAACATGAGAAGGAAGCTCATATCAACCAGAGTTTTGCCCATTTTAAACTGTAAGTATAAGTTTCGAACAGTCAAGTGAACTTTGCAATCACTGATGTTATTAGGCATATGCTGTTTCAGAATTTACCAGTTCTCCTCTTTAATGAACAAGACTTTCTGTATATTACCTTGTTCGCTGGAAGTTTATAGTTTCTACCAGAATAAGTTTATCATCTGATTTACAGAAATTTCAAATTTAATTTAATTTTAATTTTTAATTCAAATTTAAATCTGTTTTGCCCCCACTCTGCATAATAATAAATCAGTACCAGAAGAAGAGCAGACTTGTCTCAGTTTGTAATTACTTAGAACAAGTGTAAAAATAGATAATTAGTCATGAAAACAATTTTACACGATTTTAAGTCATAAACATTGTTAACTTTTTTATTTCTATAATAGCTGGTTGAATAATAGTTCAGGTGAATAGAAATTTAAAAATTAGTAATTGTCTGATTTCTAGAATGAATCTTTTTTATATATACATAATTGCAATAGCTCAAGAATATAACTTAACATTCAACTGATGAGAGATGATACAGGAAATCATAAACTGTTAATAGAAAATATATCTTCAGCTGTTGGGTTAGACACCTTAAAATTTCCAAGTGACAAAATTGATATGTGTCATAATTTTACTTACAGATTTTCATCCCCTTAAGGATAATAACTGTTAGCATATACAGCTCAAACAACAATCATAACACGATCAACTCTTCATGAAAAAAAAACATTTCACACAGAAAGTAATAAGTTTTTATACAATTTATCAACTTTTTCATTTACTGTCTTTGAACATGGCATTTTTAAAGACACCTTTTCTACCACAATATTATCATTGTTATACAGAATAACATTATTTGTAGAATACCTTTAGAGTTTGTGCAGATTACCAAAGCTTCTCCTACTTTACAAGGATACACAAATTTCACAGTGAAGCCAAATGACTTAATGTGTCCCTCCAAGCTCCTGGCATCTTCTTTTTTAACATCACATACTAGAATGCCATACTGTTTTTCACTGCTGTACTTAAGCTCTGTGTTCATATGCCTGCTCAAATACAAAAAAGTTGTAATCAATTCTTGTGTTATTGAAGACACACACACAAACACAAACACACACACACACACATATATATATATATATATATATATATATATATATATATATATATATATATATATATATATATATATATATATATATATATATATATATATTTATATATATATATATATATATATATATATATATATATATATATATATTATTGCAAGTTAATGACTAATATGCTGCCAACATCATTGCCAGCAAAAGTAATATGAATCTAGCATCTTTACTAAACTGTGTTTATACCTCAGTATGGCACCAGCATTCTGAAAACATTTCCACACCAACACTGCACTTGAAATTATGCCCAGAACAAGAACCACCAATGCAGAAGACCTCAGACTATTTACTTGGCATGAATCAATTTAAAGAGGATGCAAATGCCTAAACTTCACCTATCTACCACTAAATCAATTTTTCTTTATAAGAAATTCCAACAGGCTGCTAGCCAATCTTATTCAGGGCCATGTGTGACCTATTACAAAATGACAAATACTTTGCTAAGCTTTATTGACAAAGAAAACAAGCAATTCAATTAAACTGAGAGAAATTGACGATAATATTTAAGATATAGCTGAATAGTTATTGGACAGATACAAAAAGTAACCAAGTTGTATTGCCATTTCTCGACATTCATTTGAGGATAATTGAAGAACACCGTTTAAAAGAAAGAAAACTGAATCACTGACCTTGGCATTGAAAAAAATTCATGTGATACAGAAAACAGCATTAAATTGAAAAATCTGTTCATCCCTGTAATAAAATATATAAATATCAAACAATGAAACCTAATAATGCTTACCTGTGATCTTGTCCTTGTAGATAAGACCACAAACATGCAATGTAATGCATCTTCCAGTGGACCTTTCTAAGTGTATCAAGTTTCATGCATTATTCTTAAACAGCTCTTAAGTTAGGCAGATGAGAATTTTTCTGAAACCTAAAAATAAATAACTTTGATGATCTGTCCCCCCCCCCCCCCCCCCCCCGCCGAAACAAGGCAATATACCTTCAGTAATGATACATATTTATACCAAATTTCAACCTTTCTTTAGAATGACTCTGAAATTAGAGCAGAAAGTGTAATGGAAAAATTTAACATACAACACAATGATATTTGAAGACATCACTCCAATATGGTACAAACTATTCCTGCTAGTGATGACATAAAAATATACCCAACTGCATCCAATTATCTCAAACAGCTATGAAGTTGTAGAGTGGGAAAGAAATTGTTAACTACAGTCGAACCCACTTATCTCGACCTCAGTTAACTCGCCAACCCTATTAAGTCGACGTTTTTGAAGTGGAACTGCCAAATTCTCTCTTTGTCTTAGCATTTACTCATCGGTTATGTCGATTCTTTTATGTCGCCGAACCCTAATATCTCAAACACAAAAGAGGGCCAAATTTGCCACTTAACGTCGGTTATCTCGATCCCCATGACCAATCGCCGGCTTTTGAAAATGTTAGTTATCGATGCCACAAATGATCCTTTGATTGTATCGACAACCCCATCTTAGCAGGGCATTGTTACATCATAATCTGCTTATGCTGACATCTGGGCCGAGTACTGTATGTTGTGACAGTCAATCATGCTACCGTACTATACCTACAACTGACCGACTTCTGAAGACGCGAATAGAACAGATAAAATTAATGTAATGGCTAATCCTTTGTTGGCTGAGATATGATAAAAAGTTAAAACAGGTGTTATTTGATGTATGTATCAAGGCAAAGTTCGTCAATTAATTTACAACTGGCTGTGATATTTTGAAGAAGGAGTATGTCACCAAACATAAATCCAGGCGGTGTAAATAATCTTTGTGCATTTTACTCATTGATCTTTTCCTTTTGCCATCAATCCCGTGTTACGGTTACAGAGACTTA
Source organism: Unio pictorum (assembly GCA_030141615.1). NCBI lineage: Eukaryota > Metazoa > Mollusca > Bivalvia > Unionida > Unionidae > Unio > Unio pictorum. The sequence continues at coordinate 4,642,153 of JARLTB010000067.1, forward strand.
AACTCCGCAAGAAGAAATAGCAAACAACAAATAAACACATTTTGCATAATTAAAAATAATTATGTATTGCTCAAAATACAGGAGTGAAAGAATCCCTATATTGGGTGTTAACTTATGATAATATATATGGTCCAATATTGTCACGTGTTGACACGTGTAAGTTTCAATTGTGGGAATGGAGATCCTATTTTGCTTGTTGAGAAAATTTATACAGCATTCAGTGATCATTCTTTTGGGATTTAGCAAGCAATAGAGCATTTAATGGAGATTTTAGCGAACTTCGTAATTTGCTCGGAATTTTTATCACGTAGCTTTTTGTAAAAACGAACTACACCCCGCACGTTTTTTGTGATTTTGTGAGCGATCTTTGTGTTTGCAATGTTGGAGAATATAATAAAGGTTTGTATCGAGAATCAATGGTGGTTTGTATTGTATACTGGTAAATCTCTGTTGTTAGTTGGTGCATGTATGCCTTTTGTTGTTATCAAACATGTATGTACATTTTTATAGCATGCAGATCGCTTCATCAAACAAATCGTGGCAACGCTGTTGTGTAAAAAAAACCTCCAAAAACACATGCATTACATTCTCATTTATTAACGCGCATCATGTACATAAAGAAATTTCAAGCACATGTTAATATATTGCCGCCATATTGGTTTTCGTTTATCTCGATCATCGGTTATCTCGACACTTTTTGGCAAACCCCTAGGCCGGCGACATAACCGGGTTCAACTGTATTATTATTTTTAATATTACTATTATTATTATTATTTTTTAAAAATTATTATTATTATTTATAATATTACTATTATTATTTTTGTAATATTACTATTATTATTATTTTTAATATTACTATTATTATTATTATTATTATTATTATTATTATTATTATTATTATCTGGAAACTGAAGATTATGATGCTGTTTGATGTACAAAAATGTTATTGCTTTTATGAAGAAGATATTTAATTCATAATTTGTATTTTATTGATTGATGTGTAAAATACACAAGTATTAATTATGGTAAATTAAATGTACTTGAAACAATTACACAACTTACTGTTCTTTCTCTGGCAAAATGGCTTTCAGAGGCACAGTGTCTAAAAAAAAATGTAGACTTTAGAACAAATCTTGAAAATTGGTGGAAAGATTTCTAAGTGTTTTACCTATTTCTCCCACTACATTTTCTGGTAGTAATATGTATGTGTTATAAGTTTTATGTTTGAGCTTCAGAATTACAGAATGTACAGATTAAATGTCAATACTCTGATCCAAACCTTAACACAGAAAATTAAAAACCAACTCAGAACACATTTTCTAGTATGGATAAATAATTGTATTGATCCATTTTTTCTAACAGTTTTAGAGTCATAGGGCAAAACACCTCAAATCTTGACAACTGATCTTGATCGTAAAGATAGATTTCCAGATACGCAACAAATCCTCTAGTGTGTTACAAAGTCTATCAAGGATCACTAATTTATCCTAAACTGGCAGTAGTATAAAATATAAATAAAATAATAGTAATATAAAATAACTGGCAGTAGTATAAAATAAGTGGCAGTAGTATAAAATAAGTGGCAGTTAGATAAAATAAGTGGCAGTAGTATAAAATAAGTGGCAGTAATATAAAATAAGTGGCAGTAGTATAAAATAAGTGGCAGTAATATAAATGGCAGTAATATAAAATATTGGCAGTAGTATAAAATAAGTGGCAGTAGTATAAAATAAGTGGCAGTAATATAAAATAACTGGCAGTAATATAAATGGCAGTAATATAAAATACTGGCAGTAGTATAAATTAACTGGCAGTAGTATAAAATAAGTGGCAGTAATATAAAATAAGTGGCAGTAATATAAATTAACTGACAGTAGTATAAAATAAGTGGCAGTAATATAAAATAAGTGGCAGTAGTATAAAATAAGTGGCAGTAATATAAATTAACTGGCAGTAGTATAAAATAAGTGGCAGTAATATAAATTAACTGGCAGTAGTATAAAATGCCTGGGTTGATTGGTTATAACCATGTTCACTTTAAAAAGCAAGTTATTGCGACCTGATTGTGTTAAGACAACTGTTGAAACACATAATTAATTGGTGGGGACATATCTAAACAACTGAAAAAAACTATATACATGGATCTTATCAAGATTTACCTCCTCCTGATCTATCAACCTCTGTTATGTCTGGAGAGACTGGTTCTTTAACTTCAGTTTTCTTTTGTGAAGAAGGTACAGATCTGTCTACTGGTGTGGAAGGATCCTTGATCATTTTCTGGTATAATGTAAAAATTAATGAAAGTATTAAGTCAACGACAAGCAGATTTAAAGATCAAGATTCAATACTTTTGATCGAACCATGCAGTAAAAGTATACGAACAATAAAAGCAAACAAGAGTCCCAAGCAAACTATAAATGTACCCTAATATTATGAAAACTAACTTTTTTCCATCTTTTTATTTACATAAATATCCTGTCCAGAAGAAAAACATCTCTATTATTAAAGTTTCGTACTGATTCATTGAGCATGTTCAAGGCCAGGTAAATCACGTTGCATTATATCCTGCTTGGCAATAACAAACATTTAAATGATTATGTTTCAGTGATCCCTCTAGCAACTACTTAGGTAAACAATTTTTGAACAGTTCTGGTGTTTGTTTTTGTTGTTTCTGTGCAACTTTGTCATCTGACTGTGTACATGAATGTTACTAAATATACCAGTAATTAATGTCAAATAAAACAATAAATTTAATTTCTATAAAATCTAAGTTTCTGAACTGAGGCAGAAAACATGCTCCCTAATCTGTCTGAATGGACATAAAACTCTATGAATTAAAGCCTAACAAATCTCACTGACCACTAGAAACTATCTCTAATTATGACATGACCATGATTAAAATAATGTATGCAGCTGATAATTGGAGCAAGTATCGACAGGTGTATCAATAAGTTGTTTATACGGTAAAGATGGTCTGTCGTAACATAATAAATTGTCAAAATAATACAGGTCCATTCAAATTACCTCACCATCTGAATGTCTGAAACACAATTTGTGTTTAGGAGATGCTGAGATGCTGACTTTTTATGTATAGGGAATTGTGATGTGGACCATGTCAGCTTTCTTACAGTTGACCATTGATAACACCATCAGTTGATTCATATGATAATTATGGTAATCAAAGTGCTTATGTAGTCAATCACCTGATTATTAGTGCAATCATTAACCTAGTTTACATTCAAACTTGATTTTTTAAAACTTTTAATCAACTTTAAAAAAATGTACTTAAAGAGTAAGGCATACAGATAAGATACAATTCACTATGTTAACACTGGAAGCTATATTTCCTGTCTGATTTTGATCAAACTTGGAATATAGGTTTATATGGTGAATGAACTATTGTTTCTAGCATAATATCAAATAGATCTACTCTGTGTGTGTGTGTCTATTTCTCAAAATGTTTTATATGGTATGTTCTCAAAGTTGGAGACACCTTAATTTGCTATATTTTTTTTGTGTTATATATCTGTTGCTGTTACTTGAGTTTAGAACCACTTCATGAGCAAAGCATCACACAACAAGGGTTCTTATTAAAAGTAGTTCTTAGTGGATGGCCTTACATGACCAGACTGAAATAAAAACAGTAAGGTTAGCAAAACAGCTAGATTTCTCGATCACATGATTGAGAAATTATCATTTCAGCCATCTCTCTGTCCCTGTCATAAAAATACATCTTTTTAAAACTTTTTTAAAATTGAAATTCATTTCTTAAACTAGGAGAGGAATGAGAAAAAAAAATTATGTTTATTTTTTTTGTTACTACCTTTAGGTTGTAATGAATCGTGTGTTCAGTGGACCTTGTTCTGGTACATCTCTTTACTTTTCATACATAATCTGGTACCCCAAAATAATAATTTTATTTAATCTATAATGTTTCATAATTTGAAATTAATAATTACTTTTTAGCATACAAAACATTACATGAATACAGTATTTAAAAAGTCTGATAAAAATTGCAGCCGTAGTCTCTAGAGTGGCAATAAATTCAGCCAATCAGATGCTTGCTAAAGTCATGAAAGATCTGGATCAAATTCTGAAATATGGCTTCAAGAGTGATAACAGGCTAAGTCAAGTCAATCAGATGTAAGGTATATAAGTATATAAGTATATTGCTTCAAGACAATGAAATATGAATAAAAAATGGCTTCTTACGTGGTAAAACAGGAATTGGTGATCAAAGAATAATGCATTGGATGTAATGCCATAGTACAGACCCACTCTTGGCAAGGTTAGCTAACAATATATAATTTGTAGTTGTGACTTAAAAGAAAGCAATGATTAAGAGAGAGAGAGAGAGAGAGAGAGAGAGAGAGAGAGAGAGAGAGAGAGAGAGATAATGAGAGAATATTGCAAAGGCAAAACCTGGTTCATACATACCATATCTGCTGATGATACTTTTTTCAGAAAATCTTAGCTTCATCTTATATTCCAATTGACATGTATCATATGTTACATAATTTTTAGTTTGGATGTCTGAGTGTGTATGCATCTAAACTGAAAGCTTGTCATTACTAGTCAATATCATCACTAATGTTTCCTCCATTATTCCATACAAATATGAAAGGAAATAACTTTGTGTTGGATTTGTTCCCTCCCACCCACCCCCTGCACAGTACAATAAATAGGTAAACAATCACTTATTTGAAAATAAAATGAAAGAAACTAACCTTGCACTGCTATCATTTATTCATTCTTTTTAATCATGCAAAATTTATTAAAGAAAACAATATTATCCTTGAACTCCAATTATGTAGCAGATGCCGGCTGGTATATGCATCCTTACTGTAGTGTGTATCACTTATGTCAGATAACAAAATCACAAAATGTGGGAGGTCATGGGTTCGATCCCCAGCCAAGTCATACCAAAGACTTTAAAAAATGGTTCTAACAGCTGCCTTGCTTGGTACTCAGCATTAAGAGGCTAGTGTTAGGACTGATTGGCCTGGTGTCAGGATAATGTAACTAGGTGGGATATCATGCTAGATGTCTGCGGCATGATGCCACAGTGCTAGACATCACTATAAACTGCAGACATCCTGGTGATATGACTGAAAAATTGTTAAACCTATGTTAAAAATAAATATCACACACACGTAACACACAAAAGAATATCACGCAATTGCTTGAAGGCAACTGCCATTCACAAATGTTAAGTTATAAGGTCAAAATGACCAGGATTATATCAAGGTTAGCTATACAATGGTATCTTGCAAATAAGTCATTATTTTAAAATACTTTCACTGAGAGTGCAAAAAATAGTCTTTTCACTTGCATGAGCTACAAAAGTATTATTAAGCAAGTTATTACTGTGTATACTATTTAACCTGTCAACGTCAATTATGATTACATATGGCAAACAAATAGAAGCCTGGATGATGAATAAATACAACTTGCAGCGAGCAATAAACTCCTTGCTAAAACTTACTGACAGATTATCAAATACAAAGGTCATTTTATTACAAAGCAAGCCAACCCTTGAAAATGAGTTCAGATTATTTTAAGTTTGCCAATTTTTAATGAAGTCAACATATATAAAGAAGCAAATTTTGGTTCCTTTGGATTATTTTAAGCAAGCCAATTATTTTTAATAACAAAGTCAGCCAACATAGTTTCATAGTAATCCTCCCAGAAATTTAGATGAAGCATCAAAAACCTTTTGTACCAAAGGATGCAGGAAAAGGTTAAACAAATACCCTGTTTAATGCCTAAACCACTATATTTTTTAAAGGTTAATATAAAATTATGTGTGTGTTTGAAAGAACATTATATTATAATGACCCAATTAACATACCAAATATATAAACATCATGAGGATTTAATTCTAGTGCCATATTGGCTCAATTAATACAGCAACATTTAAACATCACGAGGAATAGATTCTAGTGCCCTATTGACCCAATTAACACAGCAAATATGAGGATTTAATTCTAGTGCCCTAATGGCTCAATTAACACAACAAACATTTAACATCATGAGGGGATTACAAACCTGGAAATCTTACCTAAGATGAACGTGTCATAACATGGAAAAACAATTCCATGAGGACAAAGTTTTGGACTATCTGAATAAAGCTTTCTTTTGTTTTCTATCAGTTAAATTACTGTTTTCCAATGAAATATGTTAATTCCTAAAAGCAAGCACTTTTCAAGGATTACTAAGCATTCTAAAGCATATTTCTAGTATCTTTGAGAGTAACTAACAAAATTCAAGTGCAAAAAGTATCACACTTAACATATTATGGGATATAGTAATACATATTCAGTGGCATTTAACATATTATGGGATATACAGTCGACTCCGGTTAACTGCACACCCTCGGGCCCATCACGAGACCGTGCAGTTAACCGGAGTGTGCACTTAACTGAAGTACGGCACAGTACAGCTTTAAATCAGCACAGCACGAATATATGTGAAGAATAAATTTAAACAATGTTTAGAATCCACTCTTTCAACTTTTACTTAAATGTTAAGCTTGTTTTCCTTCCTCCGAACACAACTTCACTCATTCAACCAATGGATCCAGGAATTATAGCGAATTTCAAGAAATTCTATTGATCGCTTGTTATTCGAAAACTGCTGTCAGTGGCATCACTAGGGGGGTGCAGACCGCACCGGTTGACACCATCTCAGAGGGGTGACACCAAAATGAAAAATTACAAATTTTACAGAGCACACACTGCTCGGTTTAGTCAGATTTCATAAGCAGATAACCGATCATAGTTCAATACATGACTAGCAGGCAGGGTGCCACCATGCAGTCTGCGGAGCGTCTCGTGCTTATTTGAATGAGATTCGGAGCTGGTCGGAGCAAAATTTGGAGTTATTTGCGAACGTGTTAATTAATGAGGGGTGGCACTATGAGTTTACGCACTTGGTGACACCAACCCTAGCGACGCCGCTGACTGCTGTCAAACATTGATGGGTCATCTCCCACAGAAAAAGTGCTGAGCTCCAAAGTCATCTGCATCCTGTTTTTCACCATGTTGTCGTTTAAATTGAATTCCGTTGCACATTTTCCATCTTTCCAACCATCCATTTTTTGGTTGAAATCATTCAAACCCAAATGCTTTAGAGCATTGTTTCCATGCTGTACTATGATTTTTCCCACGCTATTACTGCTCCCTAGTGGGCGCGGATATACATGTATATACCACCTAAGGCGTCCTTTACATGTAAATCATTTACAAAGTCGCATTTGCCGACTTAATTGTCGGCTTATTTGAAGCGCTACAGCAGTGGACTGGCAATAACTGATCATGAATATACAATGTGCAGTTAACCGGAGTAAAATTGTATTGAATAATGTGCCACGGGCAGAAATTTATTGTGCTATTATCCGGAGTGTGCATTTAAGCGAAGTGCAGTTATCCGAAGTTTGTTCCCATTGAAAAGCATTGGGTAAAAATGGAACCGGCATGACTACGTGCAGTTATCCGGCGTGTGCAGTTAACCGATGTGCAGTTCAGTGAGTCGACTGTAGTAATAAATATTCCGTGTGACTTAACATATTATGAGATATAGTAATACATATTCAATGGCACTTAACATATTATGGGATACAGTAATAAATATTCCGTGTCACTTAACATATTATGGGATATAGTAATAAATATTCAGTGTCGCTTAACATATTATGGGATATAGTAATAAATATTCCGTGTCACTTAACATATTATGGGATATAGTAATAAATATTCCGTGTCACTTAACATATTCTGGGATATAGTAATAAATATTCTGTGTCACTTAACATATTATGGGATATAGTAATAAATATTCCGTGTCACTTAACATATTATGGGATATAGTAATAAATATTCCGTGTCATTTAACATATTATGGGATATAGTAATGCATATTCAATGTCACTTAACATATTATGGGATATAGTAATAAATATTCCATGTCACTTAACATATTATGGGATACAGTAATAAATATTCAGTGTCACTTAACATATTATGGGATATAGTAATAAATATTCAGTGTCATTTAACATATTATGGGATATGGTAATAAATATTCTGTGTCACTTAACATATTATGGGATATAGTAATAAATATTCCGTGTCACTTAACATATTATGGGATATAGTAATAAATATTCAGTGTCACTTAACATATTATGGGATATAGTAATAAATATTCCATGTCACTTAACATATTATGGGATATAGTAATAAATATTCTGTGTCACTTAACATATTATGGGATATAGTAATAAATATTCCGTGTCATTTAACATATTATGGGATATAGTAATACATATTCCATGTCACTTAACATATTATGGGATATAGTAATAAATATTCAGTGTCACTTAACATATTATGGGATATAGTAATAAATATTCCGTGTCATTTAACATATTATGAGATATAGTAATACATATTCCATGTCACTTAACATATTATGGGATATAGTAATAAATATTCAGTGTCACTTAACATATTATGGGATATAGTAATAAATATTCCATGTCACTTAACATATTATGGGATACAGTAATAAATATTTAGTGTCACTTAACATATTATGGGATATAGTAATAAATATTCAGTGTCACTTAACATATTATGGGATATGGTAATAAATATTCAGTGTCACTTAACATATTATGGGATATAGTAATAAATATTCAGTGTCACTTAACATATTATGGGATATAGTAATAAATATTCAGTGTCACTTAACATATTATGGGATATAGTAATAAATATCCAGTGTCACTTAACATATTATGGGATATAGTAATAAATATTCCATGTCACTTAACATATTATGGGATACAGTAATAAATATTCAGTGTCACTTAACATATTATGGGATATAGTAATAAATATTCAGTTGTACTTAACATATTATGGGATATAGTAATAAATATTGTCACTTAACATATTATGGGATATAGTAATAAATATTCTGTCACTTAACATATTATGGGATATAGTAATAAATATTCAGTGGCAATTTACTTACTACTGTAGCTTTGGGAAGAACATTTTCTGATGAGCTTGGTGAAGCTCCTTGTGCCTCTGTGACATGCATTTCCTTGACTTGTTCAAGCGCATCATCTGAATTTATACATAAATATTACGTAAGTTTTTATTAAAAAAATCCATTTTAAAATAACAGCTCTACTTATGTTGTATTTTTGTTAAACTGAAACTTTTCAAACTTGAAAACTAAACTCTGTCTCAAAAAAACCAAAAAACAAATACTGAACAGGTCTAAGAAATTTCCCATAAAATGACAGTAACATTATAAAATAGAACTGAAAAAATATTATTTGATTTGCTACATGGATGTATGTGTTTGTAGAAATAAAAGCTTCAGCCATTAAGAAGCATTCATTAATTTAAAAAAAACACTAAATACCTTTAAGACTTGACTTAAAAATCATTGTATTTATGGAACATGATAGAGTGCTATGTGTCATAATGACTGGCAACAGCATCTACAAAATTCCCAAAATTAACAACAAGCAATTTCCAATCAATCAGTCAACAAATTACATGTCAACTTCACCCCTGTACAGAGAGGTTTTTTTTAACTTCAGAAATTGTTTTAAAATTTTTAGTGTTTTCTTTTAAATACCTGTTTGCAAAAATGTTTCTATTTCTTTAGGAAAAATTATTTGCAATGTTCTCAAAATATTTGTCAAATTTTTTTGTCAGGTTACAAACAAAATGTTATCATCAAAAAAATTTCAATTGGACATTTGGTCAAAATAAACAAGCAATGATGCTGCTCTTCAATAATTGCAATATCTGCTTACATGCAAAGTTTGATCTAAAACTGTGGCAACAATCTCCAACAATGATGTTTTTAAAAGTGTATTAAAGCTTTGTTTATCACTGATATGTATATGTACTACATACATGTGTTTTGTCAACAGTGACTGCAAAATCTGCTCATAACAAAGCACTGAGCAGCCACTATAGCAGTTAATCACTTACTAGACATATATATATATATATATATATATATATATATATATATATTACCTGTATATTGCTTTAACAGAAATTATAAAACAATATTAAATTAGTTTTCTATATGCACCAGACCTTATAGCAATGTAAGGGGAGGCAATCACTATTCAGGCAAGTATGTTCCAAGGACACCTGTATGATGATGGCAAAGTGATATCACTCAAATTTCAGACAATTTGTTGTTGATAAAAGAAAAAATATAGAAAATAAAATTTATAGATGGAGAATACTTCCCTTCAAAGATAGAACTCAAATAAGTTTTTTAAACTACTTGGATGAATTTTTGCAAGGCAGCTCTCCATCTGTAGAGAGTGTGATATTAGGCATGAACAGAAGCTTTAACTTAAGAATTTGTGTGACTTGGCACCAATCCTGTATCAAGGGGAGATCACTATAGCTGCCACCCAATGTGAAATATAACTTTTAGTATTTTAGATAAACAGTTTTACCATTGGATGGGTTGGATTTGCAAGGTAGTAGTTCTCCTAAGGCATTATCATTGCAAGGTAGTAGTTCTCCTAAGGCATTATCATTGCAAGGTAATAGTTCTCCTAAGGCATTATCATTACAAGGTAGTAGTTCTCCTAAGGCATTATCATTGCAAGATAGTAGTTATCATAAGGCATTATCATTACAAGGTAGTAGTTCTCATAAGGCATTATCATTACAAGGTAGTAGTTCTCATAAGGCATTATCATTACAAGGTAGTAGTTCTCCTAAGACATTATCATTGCAAGGTAGTAGTTCTCCTAAGGCATTATCATTGCAAGATAGTAGTTCTCCTAAGGCATTATCATTGCAAGATAGTAGTTCTCATAAGGCATTATCATTGCAAGGCTGTTGTTCTCATAAGGCATTATCATTACAAGGTAGTAGTTCTCCTAAGGCATTATCATTGCAAGGTAGTAGTTCTCATAAGACATTATCATTACAAGGTAGTAGTTCTCCTAAGGCATTATCATAGCAAGGTAGTAGTTCTCATAAGGCATTATCATTGCAAGGTAGTAGTTCTCATAAGACATTATCATTACAAGGTAGTAGTTATCCTAAGGCATTATCATAGCAAGGTAGTAGTTCTCCTAAGGCATTATCATTACAAGGTAGTAGTTCTCCTAAGGCATTATCATAGCAAGATAGTAGTTCTCATAAGGCATTATCATTGCAAGGTAGTAGTTCTCCAAAGTCTTTATCATTACAAGGTAGTAGTTCTCATAAGGCATTATCATTGGGCATCAGAAGAAGAAATGATAAGAAGTTTTCTGGCGAGAACCTAATGTCAATATGATTATCAGTTCATGAGAAAAAGTGATAACATGACCTTCAAGATGGCTGGGATGTTGACCTTGATTCTAATTGGCATTATTTCTATTTTACGATCAAGAGAAGTAGTTCAGCGAAAACCACATATTGCTACAGTGTTCAGTTTAGAAGTAGTGATAAGAATTTAAGATGGCCACCATGGCAACTATGTTGTCGGTCAGATGTGCACCATTATTACCAACCAGTCATCGCAAGAAATCTTTTAGTGAAAAGCCCACGTCAATACATCATCCATTTAGACATGAAGAGTTGCAGAAACAAGGTCAAGGTATGTAGTCAAAGTATGTGATGTAAAACAAAATGGAAATCAAAGATGGTAAAGAACCCATTTTGCATGAATATTATATGACAGAAATTTTAAACTCTTGGTAAAGGAAATTTCATCAATATTTCATAATGTTCATAAGCATTAACTTTCACTCATTGTTCTCACTGACATAATAATTTGTACTGTATCTTGTAAGATATGAAATAATACTTTTAGTGGGTGATGAGACCAACCTGTTTTTTTCTCACTTCCATACATTCTGCTCTGCTGCTCAAATACTTCATTGAAGAATGGGAAAGTATGCTGTCCTTGAATGACAAATGTAACTGACTTAACAAACTTTAACTTTGTGCCCAGTTCATTTACTGCCTTGAGTATCTCTATACAAAATTTTTTGGCATCTCTTTGGAATGAATCTGGAAGAAAAAAAACCAAGAACCCACCTAGTTGATAAAAAGAATTTGTCAGAATTTAAGTACATCTGTCTCTGTTTTTATTTAATTGCAGTTTACTGAAATATCCCTGTTATTTATTAAGACATCCATTTGATCAAACTTGGTAACAAAACTAATTTTTAATGACTTGGGCAATGTCATGATATAACCATATGCTAAGTTTGATAAAAGCAAAAAGTAATATCAAAGGTGTCATTCTTAGGATATATTTACAACCTGTTTAAACGACAAAAATCCATTCATAATTTTGTCATGTACCAAATTATAAGCTAGTAATAATTGTTTTATACATAATTACCATCATGAGTAATTGTTTTATACATAATTACCATCATGATTAATTGTTTTATACATAATTACCATCATTAGTAATTGTTTTATACATAATTACCATCATGAGTAATTGTTTTATACATAATTACCATCATTAGTAATTGTTTTATACATAATTACCATCATGAGTAATTGTTTTATACATAATTGCCATCATGAACAATTGTTTCATTTATAACTACCATCAGGAATAATTGTTTTATTCATAATTACCATCATGAGTAACAGGAACAAGAACAGTCATCATCTTTTCACTATCTGCTTTCATCAGCCCAGTTTTAGCAGCATTATTGATGTTGTTGATGTCGCATGCAACATGAATGATCTCTGAGTATCTTAGATTGCCACCTGGAGTTACCAGGACAACATTTTGGTGAAACTGTATTGAATTTCCTACAAATTATTATTAAAATTTTTGAAATATACTTGAAGACAAAAAAAAATCAACATTATTTTTAACCTTTTACATCTAATAAGGTAACATATATTACTCTACAATATACATGCAGTATCATATCCTATGTCATTGTATATGCAAACATGAGGGGATTACAAGTGCCTCCAGAGTTAGTGATGGAGTCTGTACTCTTTGGGTACTACTACTAACCCAGGCTTTTGATTTTGAATCCATCTTGACATGTATCATTCTAAATAAGCAAACCATGAATTCTAGAACACCATATACAGTCAAAATGTTCATTTCTGCACCCAATATGGTGGGGAATTTACTCCCCACCCCCACACACAGGTGCTCCACAATTAAGTTCTGGGGTGGGGGTGAGAACTGCTGAAAGGCTTAAATGGAGACAACAGAGTGATTGACAGTTGAATAACCAAGGCATGATGGCCACTCAAACATTAGAGTGATTCAGCATCAGATGTCAAATGATAACTAACCTTCATACAACTTCAATATTTAATCAATAGAAATAATTCAACTTAGAAAGTTGTGCATTTAACACATTAATGTATAGTACAAAATACATGGCAGTTTTTACCATGGCTATTTACTAGCAAGTATATTTACCTCATGCATATAGTATAAAACACATGGCAGTTTTTACTATGGCTATTTACTAGCAAGTATATTTACTTAATGTATATAGTATAAAACACATGGCAGTTTTTACTATGGCTATTTACTAGCAAGTATATTTACTTCATGTATATAGTACAAAACACATGGCAGTTTTTACCATTGGTATTTACTAGCAAGTATATTTACTTAATGTATATAGTATAAAACACATGGCAGTTTTTACTATGGCTATTTACTAGCAAGTATATTTACTTCATGTATATAGTACAAAACACATGGCAGTTTTTACCATAGGTATTTACTAGCAAGTATATTTACTTCATGTATATAGTATAAAACACATGGCAGTTTTTACTATGGCTATTTACTAGCAAGTATATTTACTTCATGTATATAGTACAAAACACATGGCAGTTTTTACCATAGGTATTTACTAGCAAGTATATTTACTTAATGTATATAGTATAAAACACATGGCAGTTTTTACTATGGCTATTTACTAGCAAGTATATTTACTTCATGTATATAGTACAAAACACATGGCAGTTTTTACCATGGGTATTTACTAGCAAGTATATTTACATAATGTATAGTACAAAACACATGGCAGTTTTTACCATTGGTATTTACTAGCAAGTATATTTACTTAATGTATATAGTATAAAACACATGGCAGTTTTTACTATGGCTATTTACTAGCAAGTATATTTACTTCATGTATATAGTATAAAACACATGGCAGTTTTTACCATAGGTATTTACTAGCAAGTATATTTACTTCATGTATATAGTATAAAACACATGGCAGTTTTTACTATGGCTATTTACTAGCAAGTATATTTACTTCATGTATATAGTACAAAACACATGGCAGTTTTTACCATAGGTATTTACTAGCAAGTATATTTACTTCATGTATATAGTATAAAACACATGGCAGTTTTTACCATGGCTATTTACTAGCAAGTATATTTACTTCATGTATATAGTACAAAACACATGGCAGTTTTTACCATGGGTATTTACTAGCAAGTATATTTACTTCATGTATATAGTATAAAACACATGGCAGTTTTTACCATGGCTATTTACTAGCAAATATATTTACATAATGTATAGTACAAAACACATGGCAGTTTTTACCATAGGTATTTACTAGCAAGTATATTTACTTCATGTATATAGTATAAAACACATGGCAGTTTTTACTATGGCTATTTGCTAGCAAGTATATTTACTTCATGTATATAGTACAAAACACATGGCAGTTTTTACCATAGGTATTTACTAGCAAGTATATTTACTTAATGTATATAGTATAAAACACATGGCAGTTTTTACTATGGCTATTTACTAGCAAGTATATTTACTTCATGTATATAGTACAAAACACATGGCAGTTTTTACCATGGGTATTTACTAGCAAGTATATTTACATAATGTATAGTACAAAACACATGGCAGTTTTTACCATTGGTATTTACTAGCAAGTATATTTACTTAATGTATATAGTATAAAACACATGGCAGTTTTTACTATGGCTATTTACTAGCAAGTATATTTACTTCATGTATATAGTATAAAACACATGGCAGTTTTTACCATAGGTATTTACTAGCAAGTATATTTACTTCATGTATATAGTATAAAACACATGGCAGTTTTTACTATGGCTATTTACTAGCAAGTATATTTACTTCATGTATATAGTACAAAACACATGGCAGTTTTTACCATAGGTATTTACTAGCAAGTATATTTACTTCATGTATATAGTATAAAACACATGGCAGTTTTTACCATGGCTATTTACTAGCAAGTATATTTACTTCATGTATATAGTACAAAACACATGGCAGTTTTTACCATGGGTATTTACTAGCAAGTATATTTACTTCATGTATATAGTATAAAACACATGGCAGTTTTTACCATGGCTATTTACTAGCAAATATATTTACATAATGTATAGTACAAAACACATGGCAGTTTTTACCATGGCTATTTACTAGCAAGTATATTTACTTGATCTTCATGCATGTCCTAACAACCTGTATTTATTCTTTGCTTCATCAACATTGTGTTTGATAAAATTAAAATAATTTTTTTTGATTTAAGTTGTATTTACCTTTTCTTAACTAGATTTTTAATTCCCAAGTGATATTTCCAAAGTTTAGATTTAAGTTGTATTTACCTTTTCTTAAGTTAAACTTTTAATTCCCAAGTGATATTTCCAATATGTTCTACCAGTGCATGTGACCCAATACATGTAAATGCATGCCTTGTAAAGGCTGCACTTGCTTGTTTTCAAGTTTTCAAGTTGACAATCAACTTCAATTAACAGACCTGCCAAACCTGATTCGTCCATCTCAGTAAGGCAGTGGATTTTTTTAATGTTCGATTGACCAGTTTTCAGTAAGGTGTATAAAAAAAGGTAATTAAAAGTTTGATGCTGTGATGATAAGCTTTATGTTAAACTGAAAAAGGACTATATTGAATAAGGGCCATTTTCTGCCCCCCTTTTTATGGTGAAAAAAAATTCTTGTAAATATCACAACTCTGTGTCTCATTATATTATTAGATGTATAAATCACCTTGTTATGCATTAAATATGCATATAAATTTCTTTTTCATACCTAAATACGACCTTTGAACATGGTCTGGTATGGGAAATTTACGAGAAATTACTACATTTGAGCAACTTTAACCTAGAAATAAAATATAAGCGCAGGCTTGATCAGACAAGGTATTTACACTGCTTGGTTCATTTTTATTCAAAATGTTAATTTATAAAATTTATTTACGTGTTCACGTTTGTGCTAATCATTAACAATTAAAAAGTTGGTGAATTTGGCTGGCTAAGTATCTTCGTCGTTGTTGAAACTGTTGCACCGTAGCTGCCGAAGTATCGCTACGCGTGAACAATTAGACCCGCCTTTCTAAAGTGTGCTATATTATTTCATTCATTATTATATTTTTAAAAAATCCGGGAATAATAACTATTCCGATAATTTAAAAACAATATTATCCATTTTTTTCTCTCTTTCTTCATTTTTTTATAAATTGCCTAGAGAACGGAATATTTTTAAAGAGGCGCTGAAGGGGAATTGGAAACTATATGTAAACAATGAATACGCGGAAAAAACATTCAATGAAATTACATTTTGACGTTGCCAATATTTGGAAAGACAAAAGGATACTTTAAAAAATAGGGTAAGTATATACATATATTATTTATTTTATACAATAATAACACTGTTTTTTCTTCTGTTTAATCACGATACCGATTGATAACGTTATGTTTTTAACTGTTAATTCACTATTACAATGTAGTTACGTAAATGTAATCTAAATCAATCAGTCAATTTTCAGCTGGAACTAAAAACCGGCGTATTTTTTCATTAAATTTTGCTAACTGAGTCCTTCTTCATATAGTAGCAATAGTAATTTTGTAAAATTAAACAACAACTAATAGTCTGCAATTATATAGATCAGAAGGGGAAACAAATTGTCATCTGCATGATATATAGCCGCGAAAACGTAAGTTTCAATAGCTCAAACGGTTTAGTGGTTGTTGCATCAAATTGTTGAACCGAGTTCAAATCTCCATATTTTCTTAATTTTTTTTTAAAAGAATTAATATCCACAATATCAATAACTGAATTACAGCTTGAAATAAAAATTTTAACAGCTCATTTTTCAAAACCACCATAAAAAATGCACAACTTACTACTCGGGTATGATAAAACAAAATCAAAACTATAATGCAATAACATTTACAGGCGAAAATATTTTATTCAAAGTAAAACTGGCTTGAATATCAATATTACTACTACTATTAATAATAAATAATACAAGCAGAAGTAAAATAGTACTAAAACATAACCAACATAATTTTTTGTGTGTAAGGGAGATAAACAAAAGGGGGTACCTATTAACCATAAGTTAACATATATTCATACCAAAGTGAATTAGAAGTACAAAATGTTGGCTTCTGTTATACATCATAACTTAATACACAATAAAATTATTATATAAATAAATTAATTATGACAATTAATACATAATATTCTACATACAATCTGTTTCAGGCTGCATCCCTACAAGAACTGAGTGGGTTGAAGTTGCAGGCTTCGAGTACCAATATATAATAAATATGACTGCCTGAGTGAATTGCTGCAATATAATGAATAATAACCATAAATGAGAGTTATATAACATTTTATGTCAGATGTGACAGTTTGTTAAATGGTATCAAATCATAATGTTCAATCAATTTATTTCTAACAAAATCTGAAATGCCTAAAGCATATCAATGTTCCTGGTGCTACAAAAGGGTAAAACCATCAGCTAGAACAAAAATACTTACAGGCACTCTTGAAAAGCATACAGAGGAATTATTGCAAAGGCCGGTAACACAAGATGATGTTGTTTGCTCTAGTTGCCGTAGTAAATATTACAGAAATCTGTCAGTAACACAGTCACCAAGTCCACAGCATGATCCAGATTTTCAGTTACCATCTACTTCAACTGCCAACTTGAAAAGCCCACAATCAATTCAACTTCAAATTCCATCAACACCAAGATCTCACAGACGCTGTGTTGTTTGTAAAAGACCACATGGGCATCGAAATCATCTTGTTAATGTCCCAATCTGTGCCATTACCCAGTCTTTTGTAGAGTGTGGTATATTTATAAACTCTAATAGTAGATGCTGCAAGTTTCATTTGGAAAACTCATTCTTCACTGATGAATCCTTACAATCTATCAGTGCAACAAAAGAGTTTGAAGACTTTTCAAGAACAGATATTACCTCACTTTTACAAAATGTGCGTGAGTTAATTAAAACAAAATCATATTTTAACTTTGATGTTCCTTCTTGCCTGTCTGATGATGACTATTTTCATCTTACTGGCTTGAAAAGGGATCAATTCCTGGAAGTGTCTTCTTTCTTGAATACACTGCGTAATACACATGGTAGGTCTCCACTGACATGCCTGGGTGTTTTTCTAACAAAGATGCGGGTAGGCCTTCCAAACACCATTTTATCCACATTTTTCCATCTAACAACATCACAAGTGCAACGAATAATTAAAACAGTGCGAGAGTCCCTTATGGTTAACTTTGTTGGGCAACACCTCGGTTTTCATCACATCACACATGATGTATTCTCATCTGTCCACACTACCCCAACTGCAAGGGAAATATGTAATCCTGGAGGCAACAATGCAGTCCTTGTCCTCGATGGTACATATATATATATACAAAAGAGCACGGACTATAACTTCCAACGCCGTTCCTACAGTTTACATAAAAATCGACCATTAGTTAAGCCAATGATGGTTGTGGGAACTGATGGTTATATTTTAACTGTTTTAGGCCCATATTTAGCTGATCATTATAACAACGATGCAAGCATAACTAAACACATTGTAACAACAAATGCTGAAGACATTACAAATTGGTTACAGGAGGGTGATGTTTTTGTTGTAGACAGGGGGTTCCGTGACTCTGTAGATTTCCTACAGGAACATGGATTTAAAGTTGAAATGCCCGTCTTTTTACATAAAGGACAGAAGCAGCATTCAACAGAAGATGCCAACACTTCAAGACTGGTCACAAAAGTGCGATGGGTAGTAGAGAGTGTAAATGCACGAGTGAAACAGTGGAAGTTTTTTGACAAAGTAGTGCCAAATACCCTTGTTCCACATATTGGTGACTTCCTTCGAATCATCTGTGGAATAATGAATAAATTTCGCCCACCACTGGCCAACATGGATCCATCAACAGCTGTAACTGCTAGAAGGATGGTTGAAAAAGCAAAGGAACCGAACAGGGTACAAATCCTAGTTCAAGAAAATAATTTGATTAATAAACGTAAAATCTATTTTAAGATGGATGCATCCACTGATGAACTGACTGATTTCCCCAGGCTCTCAGTTGATTACCTGCGTTACATCACAATGGGGATTTATCAAGTCAAACAGGCTCCAAACTATACACATGAACATCTCACAGATGAGGGTGTTTATGATGTTATGTTATGCATGGATTTTCCAGGCCTGTTACATGTAAAAATCCAGTCTCGCCACTCCAGAAATAAAACACATTCACTGTGGATCCAATACAAGCCTAATGATGACACGGATCTCATCAAAGGATGGTACTGTACCTGCAAGGTTGGTGCTCGGGTTGTAGGGTGTTGTGCCCACGTGTCAAGTGTCATATGGTTTCTGGGCTGCAAAAGATGGGAAAATGATGACTTGACAAAGAGAAAATCATTAACTTCTCATCTTAAGGATGCATCATTTATTCCAGAATGTGCAAATAATGGGGAATCAATTGAGGAGTGATTGCTATTATGGCGTGAACACACTACCCTCATCTGTAATCATCTGTATATATATATATATATATATATATATATATATATATATATATATATATATATATATATATTAATATATATATATATATATATTATTTTATTGAACTATGATTTGCACCCTATTCCGTTACTTTACTTCAGCATTTGTTGTTACATATATATATACCAAGCTAGTCATATATATATATATATATATATGACTAGCTTGGTTTTCAGTAATTTTTTATATTTGATGACTGTGCAGTCATGGCACTGGTTCTTCTGTCCATAGAAAATGGAAAAGGTGTAGCCGAGTACATCATAATTTCTTGTGACATGTATGTTGCCCATATAATAATATAATAATCAATGGAAATAGTGTTACTGAAAAATTCTGGCCACCTACCTTGGGGTCTCTATTCGGGGTCAAAGGTTAAAAGGGCAAGCACATAAACGGTTAATCATCTCCACATTTTCATAGCAGGTGTATTAACACCCTTACTAAATGTTGTGGTAATGAATGATGCGGATGTTACAAGAATCGGGATTTGCGATTAATTGTGTTTAAATACTAATGTTAGGTAATAATTATTTAATCAGTGCATTTTATTTTAACCTGCATCATTACCTCCAGTTAATTACATAGCTTTAAGGTGAGATATTGTTATTGTTGATGCGTAGGAATACGGGCATGCATGTTGGCCTACAAATAGTGCACATGTATAGGATAACTTATTTAAAATATATGTGCACAAAATTTGATTTCGAAACCTCAAGTTATAATAGTTATTTTATTAATGTAACTATCTTTACTTTAATGGTTTATATGAACATATATTCAATTAACGTTATTTTATTCGTTCCAGTATGTCTATAATTATGTGAATTTCTTCAATGCCCCCAAAGAGAGCCCCAATTTTATGTTCATGCAAATGACTTGAATAGACGAGAGAGAGAGAGAGAGAGAGAGAGAGAGAGAGAGTCATATATTTGAATCAATGAAAAAGTTCATAAATACTTACCATGACTTTTCATTAACCTTTACGTTACGTTCATGATGGTTGCAAACGGGATTTCCTCCCAAGTTTGAATGAAGTTGCATTCATCCCGCAACGTCCGATTTTTGTACACTGTAAATCACCGTCGTAGTAGGCTAAGTGCTGGTTAATGGCATTCGCAAAGTGAATAATAAAATAAGCGTTACATTTTGGTCATTATAGACAAAAGTTCTTTATAAATGTACACATCCGTTCGAATGACAGAAAACTGTATGTAGCGAGTTTAATGTTGTATTCCCACGCTAGTTTAAAAATAGCCGCATATGGCGATAAGTACATATAGTCTGTTTCTTTCTTGTATTCTTTGTTCTATGTTTATATCATATCAGCCACCGTAATTTGTTTGTTTTAAATATGTTGCAATGAACATTTTGAAGAGAGAGAGAGAGAGAGAGAGAGAGAGAGTAAGCTGGGATACATGATGTTGTGATTATATTAATATATTCAGGTTTGAGGTCATGTACGCAAAACCTTCCATTGTTATTATTCTAAAGGATTTTTAACCATTTATTAAAACTTTTCAACCAATAGTGTTTTATTTTTTTATATATATAAATGTTCATATTCTATATTTAAAAAAGACTGCAATTGGGAATATTAGAATTGCCGATTTTGTAAAGTGTAGATTTATCAGTATATTTATGTTTAAAACTAATATATAATCACTGATGCAGTTAGTATTGTTACCTTTTTTGCACTTATTTTAACACAACTTAGTTACGGACTAGGTAGTGTATTTATGATAGTAAACTAATATCATGTGATCATTCGTTTAGAATTTGAAATAGACTATTGTGCTTCCTTGGCATATTCATAAAGTGCGTTCGCGCCATTATCGATTGTGCTGCTAAACATTAGGCCTACAATATATGCATATTTTGTGTTTGGTTGGTGGTGGTCAATTTGCCCATTATCATTCATATTTCACAAAAGTATGAACAAATTGCAAAAGTTTTGGTATAAGGTATATTAAATATTGCTTGGCATTCACATTAATATGCGGACAAATATATAGTTCATAAACGGATTATGTATTGAATAGAGGCTACATCAAGGGGTATGGATATAAAGGTATTTATTTTGATTTCTGCTATAGATTGAAACACGTGCTTATGTGTGTGTGTGAGTGATATATTTCCATGAAATTATAAGGATACAAATACATAAAGAACACTCGTCATTCCCAGTGAAGGTAACAAACCAATATATTTGGTGATGAAGCGAACATATTGGCCCCTGTCAGTGCATCTTATATATTATTATATTTCAGTAATATTAAACAATAATTCAATTAATTCATTACAATTAAACATCGTCAAATAATGTTTCATGTTTGAACAATTTGTATTATTTTATGGTTGAGTACCTTTTTTGTCAATGTAATTTAGGTGTAGCATTCAGTTGACGTATACGTTAGATATATATAGTTTTGTTTTTGCCTTTTATAGATCAATTTGGTATAGTTTTAGAAATACATTTTTAATTACAAAGCTTTATAACCCAAAATTAAAATAAATTCATATTGCAAAGTTTAAAACTGAGTGAATAGTTCTTGATAAAGCGGTATCTATGATAAGTAATAGGAAAATATGAATACTTTTCATGTCATTTATTATAGGGTTTTGACACCCCGTAACCATGGCAACGGACACGGGAACACAAAACTGATGTCAGAAATAAATGTTAACCACCACATATATACAGTATACATAATATAAGGACATTTGGAGAGGGGGCAGAAAATGGCCCTTATTCAATATAGTCCTTTGCAAAGTATTTGTAGACTTTATTTACCACTAGTACAGTTGCACAAATGTTAGTACCAGACCCTATATAGCTCAATGGCTTGTTGCTATATCTCAACTTGATGTAATTCTTGAAAATCATTTTCCTTTTCACATGACGACAGCAATCATATGTTCCACCATAAGACAAACTCAAATTGGCATGTGATGTCCAATAAACTTAATTGTGTCTTTCAAGCTTTTTTATTCACAAGAATCTGAATACTCTTTTTAATTATTCTGTGTTGATTGTTAACATTTTTCTAGAAGCTTATTTTCCCTTTCATCTTAAACATGCATCGATTTTAAGATGCAATATCTTTTTAGAAATCTAAAATCAACAGTTCAATCATGCAGATACTTTGCATGAACAAATGGGTGCAATTTAAAGCATCTAGGGTGCTGCTGTATAGTTAGTCTCATTCTCTGGCTAATTTCACTAATTCTAATATGAGCCCGGATCCAAATCATACACAGATAAAACAATTATCCAGTTTTTTTCAGCAACGACCTGTGAATTTTAGTTTATTTTTCAAAAGTTACTAAAATTCAAAATATGGCTGTCATCAATGACATATCTGCAGCCCATTTTGATTGCTCTTTTGTATTTTGTTTTCAGAATGAATACACAAGAATGGAAATAAATAATATAGCATAACAGTGAGAGCACAAGCAAACCTAGCATGAATATGTAAAACATTAGAAACACTAAACAAGATTTAAACCTAGCATGAATATGTAAAACATTAGAAACACTAAACAAGATTTTCTACATAGAAGAAAATCTATGACTGGTTCATAATGTTAGGTATATTTAATTTGTATTATTTGTTGGCTTTTCTTACTATGTTATATACATTTATATTTTGTACTTGACCTTGTCTAAAATCAAGTTTACTGTGTGCCTGACTATTGCCTTTCTACACAACATAATGAATGACTAATACTTTTAGGTGAGAATAGATTAAATATTTGTATTGTTATAAATGGAAGTAAACATGTTTATCATAATCTGATTCTAGGACTTTGGAATTTCCCATGGAAAAGCCTGCTGTACCTGATGTTTGCTATACTCTTTATTATAATTTTAGTAACAGACCCTTGTTTTGTTGACAACTTAGAATGTTCTTGAAATGAACATTTGACCCTCATCTGTTTTTTTTTGTTTTGTGTCTTAGCTTTCTATATAATGTTGTTTACTTGTGAGAGTATGCATTCTTGCATTAATATCTTTAGAAGAATCAGTCTTATTGTTATGTTCATTATTTTCATTTCAGCACAATTATTTATTCAAAATATAATTCACTTGAAGCGCTCATCACAAATATTCTTGGATAAAAACAAAAAATTTGTAAACTAGTTGTTTTTCACTTTTTAAGGTTATTTAGTTTAAGACCACATAGTAATAATGCTTTTTCAAGATAATACTTAAAAAACTGGGTACAGAATGTACAAAATGGAAATGAATACAGCAGGAAAATGGATAACTATGACAAATAAGTAAAATATTAAAAATCCTAAACAAGATTTTCTATATAGATAAAACTTCATGACTGATTCATAAGTAATAATAATTCACAATAATGCTATAGACTGAATAGTTCATACTTACTATGATCTCTCCACTTTTGTGTGACTGTGCTCCCAGCTGAACGCAATATATGATCTAGAAAAAGTTTATTAAACTATAAAGACCCTTTTTAATTATACAAGATGAAAAACATTTCTGTGTCAGATTTATCATTAACTTCATTAAAGGCAATATAGTGACAGTCAAATATAAAACAAAAAGGATATGATTGACAGTATAAATATCAAATGACTTAAATAATGAAATGATCAGAGATGTGTTTAAGTGTGTGAAGTTCAAGGAAAAGAAATAAAATATTTTGATTATTTTAAGTGCTTTAAGGTATCACATGGGTTAAGGTATCACATGGGTTAAGGTATGAAATGGTTTAAGGTATCACATGGATTAAGGTATGAAATGGTTTAAACTATCACATGGGTTAAGGTATAAATGGGTTAAGGTATGAAATGGGTTAAGGTATAAAATGGGTTAAGGTATGAAATGGGTTAAGGTATCACATGGATTAAGGTATGAAATAGATTAAGGTATGAAATGGGTTAAGTTATGAAATGGGTTAAGTTATGAAATGGGTTAAGGTATGAAATGGGTTAAGTTATGAAATGGGTTAAGGTATGAAATGGGTTAAGGTATAAAATGGGTTAAGGTATGAAATGGGTTAAGGTATCACATGGGTTAAGTTATGAAATGGGTTAAGGTATGAAATGGGTGAAGTGAAGAAATGGGTTAAGTTATGAAATGGGTTAAGGTATGAAATGGGTTAAGGTATAACATGGATTAAGGTATGATGTGGGTTAAGGTATAAATTGGTTAAGGTATGAAATGGGTTGAGTTATCACATGGGTTAAGGTATCACATGGGTTAAGGTATGAAATGGGTTAAAGTATGAAATGGGTTAAGGTATGAAATGGGTTAAGGTATGAAATGGGTTGAGGTATAAAATGGGCTAAGGTATGAAATGGGTTGAGGTATAAAATGGGCTAAGGTATGAAATGGGTTAAGGTATCACATAGGTTAAGTTATGAAATGGGTTAAGGTATGAAATAGGTTAAGGTAAGAAATGGGTTAAGTTATGAAATGGGTTAAGGTATGAAATGGGTGAAGGTATAACATGGATTAAGGTATGATGTGGGTTAAGGTATAAATTGGTTAAGGTATGAAATGGGTTGAGTTATCACATGGGTTAAGATATCACTTGGGTTAAGGTATGAAATGGGTTAAGGTAAGCAGCAGAGAGGGTGAATCCTACAACGTTTTTAGACAAAATTTGATTGAAATCCTAAAACGAGCCGTCCTATAATCTCATTTTAACCAAAAAGAGGGCGAACCCTACAACGTTTTCAGACAAAAAAAATTGATTGAATCCTTAAAACGATCCGTAGGATTTCGTTGAAATCTTAAAAATCTACGAAATCTCATTTTAACTAAAAAAATGAAAACGA
Organism: Unio pictorum; assembly: GCA_030141615.1. Lineage (NCBI taxonomy): Eukaryota > Metazoa > Mollusca > Bivalvia > Unionida > Unionidae > Unio > Unio pictorum. Next base: position 4,667,863 of record JARLTB010000067.1, read on the forward strand.
AGATTTTTAAGATTTTTTAATCAATTTTGGTCGCAACTTGTTGTCATCCACCCTCTCTGCTGCTATGGGTTAACAAAAAATAAGAAATGATTTTAACCGAATATTTGATCCAGTCCGATACGATATCGCGTCCGAGGATCATGTAGATTTATTGTTGCGAATCCGTACGGGGTTGACTGAGCATGACTAAAGAAGTTTTTAAATTGATTGAAGTCCATATCAGAACACCATGTCTGCCAAATATTTCGTAGCGTATGAGTATCAACGCCGTTGAATACAGAAAGAATATTGCAGTTATCTCTGATGACTTTTGGAACCTGAGTGTAGCGTTGAGTGACATATATCACGTCAGTGTTTTTGTGACGCCCCCGGGAAAAGATCCTAGCAGGATTTTTTTGTTTATCCAACATTATATCGTCGTATACGACTAAATTGTTAATATCTCCATCAATATCATCAATACTCGGTGCTTCATCGATATCGGTTATAAAATCAATAATACCCTCTCCGGATTTTTCTACCGCGCTGTCGTTAAAATCTTTCAGCACTTCATAACATCGTTGATCATCTACGCTAGGGGCAATTAAATACAACTTATCCCACTTCATCCATCTCATTATTAAATTGAGTAACAATTGCGTTTTACCGGATCCAGATGGCCCGATTATAATCATCCGGATAGAGTTTGGTAGCGCTGCATGATGTTTAACCGGTTCTCTTGCTTTAGTCGCTGAAAAATCAATTATATCCATATCTCTATACATAAATTATGGATCTATATTGTGTGAAGTGTAAAACGCGTACTGGCACAGATGACTTGACGACGATTACAACTAAAAATAACCGATCAGCGCTTTCTGGTAAATGCGTGCAATGTGGTACAAAGAAATTTAGATTTGTGTCTATGAGATCTGATTTAAAAAAAAACGAGGAGGTGATATCGCAGCCAAATTGGCAAAGCTCCCTGGAACCCCATGGGCAAAGTAGCCGGGAGAAAAGCACCTCCCAGGATATAGCTACTGTGGACCGGGAACCAGACTTGATATCAGACTCAATAATCAAAATCAACCCAACCCCGGTGAAGAACCAATAAACGCCATTGATAAGGCCTGTCACATTCATGATGTTGCTTATAAAAGCAGCAATCTGCAAAACAGGCATCTCGCAGATGTGAAATTAATTCATGCATTAAATGCTATTCCTGATAAATCCTTTAAAGAAAAATTGGCTTCATTTTTGATAAAATCGGCTATGAAAAGCAAATTGATGTTAGGTGCCGGTAATTAATAATATGGAATCAATTTATTATTCCCCAAGAGGATACTGGAGGGGTAAATCAGCAGTCCATAAACTCGCTAGCGCTGCAAAAGTGAAAAAAACCACTGCGGCTAATTGGTTATCCAAACAGGCACTATGGCAAATTTATCTACCACCGCCTAAACAAATTCAATTCTCGCATTTTGATGTGACCGCTCCTAATGAAGTTCATCAGGCTGATATATTATTTTTACCTCATGATCGTGGTTTCAAATACGCTTTAACCGTTGTTGATATTGCAAGTCGATACAAAGAAGCAGAACCGTTAAAAACAAAATCAGCCACTGAAGTCGCTTCTGCATTTGAAAGGATTTATCGACGAGGTCCACTACGCTGGCCAAATCTATTGCAGGTTGATCCTGGCAAAGAATTTCAGGGTGCAGTGTTATCTACAATGAAACATCATAATGTCACCATACGACGAGGGCATACTGCGCTACATCGCGATCAGGCCATTGTAGAACGATTTAATCGGACGATTGCTGAGCGGTTATTTGGATATCAATACGCAAAAGAATTCATCCAAGAAAAAAGATCCCGTGAATGGGTTAAAAGATTACCATCTGTGATTACTGCACTGAATAACGAGATTACTAGAACAATCAACATGAAACCTATCAACGCGATTAAAAAGAAGTCAATACCCGTACAACCACAAAAAGATTTCAAAGAACCAATTCTTCATAGTAATGTCACTGTTAGGTATTTATATGAACCAGGAGAGCTTGAAGGGGGTAGAAAAAGGGCTACTGATCCTATTTGGAGTGTTACTGCACACAAGATATCTACTATAACACGATCAACTGGTAGACCAGCAATCTATAAACTGGATTCAACTGCCCCTCAGCGGGGTTTTACTCGACAACAACTACAGGTAATTCCCGAGGATACTCAATTGCCACCGCATGGTCTTAACTAGCACCGTTGCGTCTATTGCACTCAAGACAAGTCAACATCACATTGTTTCTGACATGACCGAGATTGTTATTTTTTCTGTCTACGGTGAATTGGCGAGGATCCTTATCCGAATACTGCCAACGCATTATACAATTGCAACTCGCGCAGTGATTATTCTGTTGTTTCTTCAGCGTAATTATTAATTCAGCATCAATATCAAATTCTCGTTGTTTTTTTTTGTCCTGTTGTTTGTAACCGGAGAGTTTTTTATTAATGATGCTAACATCAATATCACTTATTGTTGTGTCATTATCATCGAAAACAATTCTTCGAAGTTGATTTATTTTTCGTACTCTGGATACTGCGAGATAGACTAAATTCGACCATTCGATGTGATTATCCACCATCCAAACAATTGTATCCGATATAGTCAATCCCTGTGAAGAGTGTATTGTTGCTGCGTATCCTAGCGTCCACGGGGATTTATTAGCACGCAATGCATCTTCAACGACATTGATATCAACCAGCACAATATCATTTAATACGAGAATTTGTTTTTCACTCTGTCCTGGAATATCAACTTCAATGTTCTGTTTTCGTGTATCCGATGGCCTATAACAAAGGGGTACTGGAAGCGTTGCAAATTTTTCTTTATGCAATTCAAATAACTTCATCTGAAGTGTGTCCCTGACTATTTTTCTACTTGCAATTATCAAATCATTTGGTCTCCATGTTTCCCAGAAATCATTCATTGGAGTTTCTGAAATCACTTCACGGGCTATTTCGCATTGGATTCTATCCGGTTGTAATCTAATTAGCGCTTTGAACTCGCGTAATCGTTCATCAAGTGATCTATAATCAGTGGTGATTTCTTCATAGTAGTCTACAAAACCCCTTAGCCATTCATGTGGAGATGAACCGACAAATGGTGGTGGTTGGCCGTGATCACCGCACATGACGACTTTTGTGTTTTTGTTTAACAACCACTCAAGAAATGTTTGTAATACATCTAATGACACTGTGCATATTTCATCCCAAATGATGATTTCAGGAATGAATTTATCACCCATACGCTCAGGAGTCCATTTGTCACCCTTCCATCGAAAGAAACTATGGTAAGTACAGGCATTTACCCCTCGCTGTATCATCTCTCTGGCGAGTCTGTGAGTCGGTGTTAGCACAATCATGGTTGACCGACGAAATAATTCAATTGCACGAGTTGTCTTTCCTGACCCACCACAACCGTTTAAATAAACTGTCTTGTATCTACATACTGGATCAGATACCGGTGGTGCATTAGAAAATTCTGATTGAAATTCAATACGGTTACAACAAAGATATTTATCATCCATGGCAACGTCTGCGGATTCACAATACTCATGTAGCATCTCCTTTTTAAATCGCCAACACCCCCAATTTTCTTCGGGATCTGTGAATTTAGCTACAGCTGATTTGTATTTATTGTGTATATACATCGAATCAGTGGCCACTCTAACCGCGGTATTAGGAAATCTATTTATCATCGAAAATAAATTGATAGAAGCATAGGCTAGCATTGAACTTCTCAAATGTGTGTACTGGGAATTATATCCATCACAGTAGGTAACAACCGTACCTAATTTCTCACCATTGGATAGAAAAGCATCCTTACGGGATACAAGTTTTCCCTGTTTCATTAAATCCGCTACAATAAAATCGTATTCAGCGACATCTATGATCAACCGCGAAGAGTATTTTGCGTTGTCGTACCGTCCACCTTGAGTGAATTTACCGATTATTCTTCGTCCGAGATCTTTTGCTTGTTCTTTTTTAATTTCAAATAACTTCTTAGACCAATTTATGATTTCTTCTTCATTGAAATCAGGGAATTGTTTTCGTAGTTCGTTGATTATACGATCTAGATCGGGTTGTGGTAGCCAAACTTCTTTCTGAGCTCGATAGCATATAATAGCCTCGGAAACAATCAACGATATTAGCATACCACAATCAATCATATATCTCAATAGCACTATTGGCATCCAGGCCTTTTCAGATAGATGTCTACCGAGCCAAACATAACTACACGGATGTAACCCTGTAGCTAATTCAAATGATATCACACGAGCGAATCCGGTTAAATCAAAATCAGGCAATGGTCCATTAATCGCAACACGAGTCATTTCATGCGTGGGGTGTCCAAATCGTTTAAAATACTCAGCGCATTCTCCATACCCGAGAAAACTTCCGGGATAACACGCGGCTATATCAATTGAAATCATACCATCACGTGGGTATTTCGTATTCCACAATCCTCCATGACCAAATTCGACGCAACTCGATTTAACATCCTCGAGAAAATCACTTCGTGTTGGACGCCATGAGTTTTTTTCTCTTGCGAAGTGAGCTACCACTGATGGAATAGTAAAACTATCCGTGAGTAGTTTTTCATGGGAATTCTCCGGTGAAAAATCACTAGCGATTTTTCTCATTCTGTTATCTAATTCTTCAACGCGATATAATTCACCATTTGGTTTTACAAATTGATCGAATCCTATTTCGGGATCTTCATCACTTCTAAGTAACCACACTGACACAGGATCATCCTTACACAACGCATGAATAGCATCAAATAATCTCTCTTCATAGAAAACATCCCCGACGAACTCCTTAGGGATATATTTCACGGTTCGTTCTCGTGGAAATACTGTTACCGCAGGTGTCCACGCGTGTTTGTTATGATCAATTATCTGTATTGGTGCTCCATTTTTGTTATATTTCGGTTCGTATAAAACCTCTCCGGTTATCGTCATAACTGTTATTGGAAATCTTAATGATGTTTCTAATTTAGCTATATCAGAAATCTTTGCACCATGCTGTTTCACTGTCAGTTCCCACTCGGTTATTTTCCTACGTCGCAGATCAGTTAGTTTATTTCCCCGGGACGCATTTGTGAAGTGCTCCATTACCCGTGTTGCTACACAATTAAGCCCTGACGAATATTTCATAGGAGCTAGTTTTGCGATATCGGGTTTATCATTTAACGGATATATCCCATAAACCATTGCTGTTACGGGATAAGATCTTTCGTAGTATGGCTTATCGATTCCGGTTAGAATTCCTGGTTTGGAATCTCTACTCACAATGACAGCTTTTTTATTCTTGAGGATTGGTTCAAATTTATCCCTAATAATCCATTTGCCATCGACTTCAATAATGAATTTGATTCGGAAAAAATACCGTTTTTCCCCAACACGTGAAATTATCACTGCTGCTTTTTCATCATTCATGGTAGCGTCAACAACACCATCAATTCGAAATGTTGACCAACAATAAGATGCTCCATCACGCTTGAATTCATTAAAACAGTCTCTGATTTTACTAATCATGGCTTTATCAAGAATTGTATTCTTGGGTGTATTAGAAACTATATCGAGATTGAATTGAGCATCCTTCCAGGGTAATCTCTTTGGACGTTTTTTTTGGTCTATCGAGATTAAATTTAGGATTGATTTTCAATAATCTCTTAAACTCTTTCATATTTCCGTCTCTTGGACGTTTTTGGGGTCTATCGAGATTAAATTTAGGATTAATTTTGTTACGTTTTTTGGGTCTATCGAGATTAAATCTAGGATTGATTTTCAATAATCTCTTAAACTCTTTCATATTTCCGTCTCTTGGACGTTTGTTACGTTTTTTGGGTCTATCGAGATTAAATCTAGGATTGATTTTCAATAATCTCTTAAACTCTTTCATGTTTCCGTCTATTGGACGTTTTTTGGTTTTTTTGGGTCTATCGAGATTAAATCTAGGATTGATTTTCAATAATCTCTTAAACTCTTTCATGTTTCCGTCTATTGGACGTTTTTTGTTTTTTTTGGGTCTATCGATATTAAATTTAGGATTGATATTCAACAATCTCTTAAACTCCTTATCAACATTGAATTCAGCATTTTTCGAAGGCGTTCTCCTTAATTCCTTCATGCTATAATTAAAACAAGCATTTAAATGAAAGATTTTTATATAATGAATCACTGCAAGTGGCTTATGATTGGATCAGTAACCCCGTGTAACAAATCATGCAGAAATGAGTTTTGTGGGTATCATATGCAAAGCTTTCGACGTGGAAGCCTTGGTCCGTTACCCTGTATTCTATGTGGAGTTGGGGTCAGGGGGAAATCACGGTTGTGTTTGAATTGTGGTGGAAAGCGATACAGGGAGTTGAAGCGTTATTATGATAAAAGAATAAAAAATGGACAATCAATCAGAAATTATGACCCTGACGCTGACAAAGTCAGTATTCTTGACGCTGACAAAGTCAGTATTCTTGACGCTGACAAAGTCAGTATCCTTGACGCTGACACTGATAAAGTCAGTATCCTTGACAAAGTCAGGGATAAAATCATAAGAACTCCTCAAGATTACATCGAAAGATTTATCATTAAACCAAACAATGAATTAGACAAACAATAGTATTATGTATACGAATGAACCAAGAATTCAGACAACACCCTGTGATCACAAATTATGAAGCATCCATTGATGGTGTTGTAAGAAACCGTAGACTGAAGAAACCAGTTGGTTCTGATAATGGTATGGGGTATTTGAAGTTTCGCGCTGGAAAGAAATTTTATCTCAATCATCGTTTCGTGTACGAGTGTTTCCATGGATTGATCGAGGATGATTCTGTCATTGATCATATCGATTCTAATCCGAAAAACAATTCTTTATCAAATCTGCAGGCTGTTACACAAAGTGAGAATACCGAACGAGGGGGGACTGGGAAATACTCGAAAAAAGCGAGACCTGTGAAATCTTTGAATACGATAACTAACGAAGAAAAAATATTTCAATCAATGAATGAAGCCAGTAGGCACTTCGATATTTGTATATCCTCAGTACGATTCGTTGCAGAGGGAATAACCAAAACGGCTATTTAAAAAAAGAGCGGACAGAAAATTCAATTTAGTTATGTCTAATACGTCATATTTTTCATTTAGAAATATATCATTATTATAGAATAATGAATTCTGAAAACATGAATAGCATCATATCCGAGATTTCAAAATTGAAAGGTTGGGATATTGAACTATCAGATGGGTTAAATCCTGATCAAATCATGTCTGATTTTCAGGATATAGAATACGGAGTTAACAACAATAAATATATGCTACCAAAGAAGTATGCGCTCATCAAAAGAATTCAGAATTCTATTAAGGACTCTCTCGCATTTTCCAGTGACGTAAGTGTGTTCGCTCCGTTGTATACCATCGTAGAACGAATACGAAAAGAATTGGGGTACGAATACGAATTGAAAAAAGAAGTCAACTCTAAAGTTAGAAACCTACGGGCGTTAATTCAAGAAAATGAACAATTTTGATTGACCATTTATCATTATTTGATTGTGACTGACCCTCAAAGAGAGATTTCATTTTTTTTTTAGCATTTTTTGATTAAAAATGTCAAAATCAGTGATGGGCCGTTAATGGATGATCAAAATAGAATGAGGGAACTATCAATATTATTTATTTTTATAGCAATTATGATACTTCCCTCATCACTGATAACGCCCTTAACACTTTCATGATGCCGTTAGGTCGGGATTGAAAAATTGTTTTACAATTGAAAAATTGTTTCTGATTTCAAATAATGGTCAATGAAGCATTAACAACCCGATTGGCTCGTGAACGATTAGATGCAATTAAGAGATTTGTACCAATTCGTGACTCTGTACGGAATAAACTACAACAACGACAGAGTCTTCAGACTGATTTTGCTGCGGGATCTGAAGAATTGTTTAAACCAGTAACCACAGCAACGAAGGAGATAGAGCGTGCTATACGGGGGGATGTTCCCGAGACAGGGAAATCTGTTATTGGTGAACTCGAAAAAATAGCAGCGAAAACTGAACAAACAGAACAGGCTGTACAAAAAATAGAATCAAAAAGAACAGTAGATGATTTACTCGTGAGATTTAACGAAGAAGGGTTAGCAGAAATTGATAAGACTGATCCAGCAGAAATTCCTGCGCTTGTTGTTACGTCCTATGAAAACAGAAAAAAATGGTTGAAACCAGAACATCATAAATATGTTAGAAATATAACTCACTGGGCTGATATATTCTATAAAATCAAAACTGAAAAAGGTCTGATTAAGAAAGATAGTGCATCATATATTGATTATATCAATAAGGTGGATCACGTGTATAATCAATACGAAGAGTTTAAACAAAAACAAAAACCGCAAAAATTGCAAAGGCGGCGACAGCAACCTGCAAAGAAAATATCTTTTTCACCTAAAAAACAACAAATACCACGTGATGATGATGATGATCCTTTTGGTTATTTACAAAAAGCCGATTTAGACGAAATAGAAAAAATGGATGTAGCAATGGGTTATAGCGGAAGCGGATTGCAAGATTCCAGTGGACCCCAAAGTGGGGTATGTCCTGGTAGTGTTCTCAGTGATATATCACGATTAGAGGTTCTCATCGGAGGAAAACGAGCTGGAAATAACTCACCGGAAATAATTAATGAAGCAGCTGATATCTGTAGACGATTATTTCAGGGTGGTATCATGGATATCAGCACATATCGAGATTTCATTGGCGAGTTAGTGGAAAGTGGGTATCACAGTGATTAATCACCGAGACTGAATTGAAAAGTCAATTGAAAAATTGTTTCTGATTTCAAATAATGATCATACACTACAATCATGATAAACCAACCCCCGTCTACGTAGTTAATTCACGGTTTCCGGTTTATAGAGCATACTACGGAGATGGTTTAGGTAATACCATTTTAGGATTATTTGCGAGAATGGCTCCAAAAGTGATGCCGTTGGCTAAACAATTAGGAATGAAAGCAATTGATGTTATTCGTGATAAGGGTATTGGTGCTGTTGGAGATTTTGCTGGAAAAGCGTTTTCAACTGCGAAGAATAAATTAACATCATTAGTGAAATCACGGATGAAATCCAAAGGATTTTCAAAACCGTTACCGTCTACAGCGGAAATGCCTGCAAGTGTTAGTAGAATTATAAATAACGCAGTAGATGAAAAATTAGCATCGATGGTGACTCCCTTGATAAATCAAGGGGACCAAAATAACATGATAGCAAACATGATAGCAGGAAGTGGCTTTAAAAAAACACGACGATGAAATGGGAAATCGCGATTTAGACTCTGATAAATAGAATAAAATGTTCAAAAGGTCACCTGATCCAGCATTTGATATGGATGCCCCAGTGCGTAAAGATGATTCTGTACGCGATTTTCAATTTTATTCTTATCACGCAGTACAACCAGATCTCCGATCGCGAATTGAACTTCAAGTTCATGATACCAGTAAATACTTCCTACCGTGTGAGGCATTTATCGAAATCGAAGGAGAACTTGTAACAAATGTTGCAGCTGATACCCCATATGACAATAACGCAAATGTCCGAGTTGGTTTTGTTAATAACGGTATTATGGCGTTATTTGAAAGCGCTAGATATCTCATTGATGGAAAAGAAATTGAATCCATTGACCGTGAAGTTGATGTGGCTACAACAATCATAGGGTTAGCGAGATATTCTGATGATTATACAAGATCGGCTGGTCCGTCTATGATGTTTGCAAAGGATACCTCTGATAACGCTGACCACCTTCAATTCATTAAAGTGTTAACAGCAAGAGATAATGCAGAAGCCGATCAACAGGAAGCAGCTAATCCAGAACGTCGAACTAGACCCGGAGCTGCGTTTGATATTCTCGGAGGCGTTAATGGTAATCTCAATTTAGGATTTGCAACACGCGTAGCAACGTTGCATGGGCAGCGTCGACGATTTTCATGTGCGATTCCACTGCATCATATTTTCGGATTCTGTAGAAACGTCCGAAGAGTTATTTATGGAGCTAAACACACAGTAGCGCTTGTACGAAAGGGTACTGATGATGATGCAATCTGGCGTAATGCTGGGGTTGCTCCCGGTAAAGTCATTTTAACAAAACTATCATTGTGGATGCCAGTGTTAACTCCATCAATCACCGAAGAACAACGACTACTATCATTTATGGACCAAGGAGGAAAGTCGTTGTTAAGTTGGTTATCAGTGACCACGGATATTAAACAAGACAGTGTTGATGGTACATTCACATGGCACCTGGCATCAAAACAAGGTGTTTCAGCACCACGTCATATATTTGTAGCGTTACAGAATAATGCGCGAGTTGGTAATCAAGAACGAAGTCATATGATATTTGATCAGTTAGGTGTTAATGAAGTCTCGCTGAGAATAAACGGACAGCAGGAACCATCCGAGGATATACAACTTGATTACGGTCAGAATCATATTGCACGCGTGTATCATAACCTGTTGTCATATATGTCACGTGATCAAAATGTGGATACTGGTTTGCAAATATCACAATTGGATTTTAAAAGCCTCTATCCGATTTATTACTTTTCGCTGGAACATCTTGATTTAACAAGACAATCTGTCGTTGATATACACTTTAGAGCCCGTGTAACCCGTCCGACTGGTCCACCAGTTGGTGGGGTACCTCCTATCCTTATCCCGAATTACAGAGCGGTTGCTGTCATTCTCAGTGATAAATCAATGCTACTTGAATGTGTTGGTGGAAGAATGAGAGTGGTAGATGCACCAGTGGAAAACATGTAATTGAAATTGTAAACGATTTAGAATCAATCTATTATGTATAATGTCATATAGTGTTATTAGTGTTGCGTTAACTCCCGGTCAATTAAAAAAATTGCAATCAGAATCGGCTAAGCGATGTGGAACCACAATCACGTTGAAACCCAACCAAATGACTGGTGGTGCAAATAAACTATCGCTGACAACTCGTCAGGTGAAACATTTCAATGATGCACTTGCAGCCAAAAAAGGTGTTCAGATTACTCTTTCTGCGGCTGCTATCAAAAATATGATTAAAACAGGCGGTATATTCCCGTTGTTAGCTGCGATACCAGCATTGATTGCAGCGGCTGCCCCAGCGGTGGCTAAAGCAGCGGCGTTAGGAGCCGTTGGTACTGCAGCAGGAATGGCACTAAAGAAGGCAACTGGGAAAGGATATAAAAAAAGGGGAAAGGGTCTAAGACTACCAGGAACCCCGTATTCGTGGTACAGCGGAAAGGGTCTAAGACTAGGACCGGTTTATTAATTGAGGAACCTATGGTTCCCAAATCTTCGATGGTTCCCATGTCCAATTTTGATTTACTCGATGCTGCTAAAAAACTCGCGATTAAAAACTTTAGAGGTGTCTTTATGAAAGATCAATTACCACATCAACCAAACAGCGTTGAAACCGGAATCATTAATTTAGATAACAGCACCGGACCCGGAACTCACTGGGTTGCATACGCTATTGATCCACGTGGGATTGTCTATTTTGATTCATATGGATTAGCCCCACCAAAAGAGTTTTTGCGTTATATAAAAACCCTTCCAATGAAGACTTGGTATTCTACGCTACCAACACAACAAATTAATGACCCACCAATATGTGGCAGCGAAGTATTAAATGTCCTTAACGCTATTTCTAACTCCTTGAGTAACCCAAGCGGAAAACCACCACATGTTGTCGTGAATGAATACACTAGTAATCGCTGGAGAAAATCGAAGATTTTTCAACGAAGTCGTCAAAAACGATTTTAGAGAGAGAAAGAGTTTTACAATAACATGATTGATATTTGGGGGAGATCATTGAAACCCAAACCCGATGGCACTGCACCCCCTGATTCTATCAAGGATATAAAAAAAACAATCAAGGATGAAATCGCTAAGACGTTAAATTTAACAAGTGTTGACCCGAACGAAATAGTTGTATTTCAGGACAAACAGGGTAAATTGAAATCCAGTGATGTGTCGTTGGATGATATTTTGATACGGCAGCGCGACGCCACTGAAAACTCTATTGCGTTGTATTCCAGCGACGGACGACTTAAACCAGGTGCACTTGTGTCTACGATCACAGACGCGATTGTCACCCACGACAAGATGATTATCACCAACAACCGCATGATTGCCGACAACGACAACAGGATTGCCGCCCACGACAATAAGATTGATACCCATGATAATGAGTTGAAAAATTCTCTGTTAGAACTAACAACACTTCAATCTAAAATTGAAGAAAACGGAAAACAGTTTACATCATTTCGTAGAAATATCATTGATAAATTTATTGGAACCCCGTTAGATAAAATTGAAATAAAACTCCCTGATATTAAAAAATCCTTCGATGAGACGAAAAACTTCATCGAAGCCGTCAAAGGTGATTTTTCGAGGATGATAACAATCATTGAAAAAACAAAAATTCCTCATGAGAAAACCAACAACGTCGTGTACACAATCCAACACGGATCATTTGCGTGGACACCTACAGACAACAAATTAGATATCACTGCAACCGTTAAAGGTATTTATCGATTAACACTGGTGACAACGGCTCAATTTAATATTTCATCGTTGAGTTCATCCGGGGTTAATAATACGATTTCAACGATCATCGACAAGGATACAACTGAAAAGTTCACTATAACAGCTACTGATAAAAGTTTGGTTGGGACACCAGTAACATGGTATGTGGAATTCGTAGCGGATTTAAGTAAATAACTAAATTGAAAGGAAAATCGTTCGGATTTCACAATTGAAAACGCTAGTATTTTTAAAATAAAAATGATTTCATCAACGCAATGTCGCTATGATCAGGTCAGAGAATTTCAAAATAGACTCAAAACCCTCACTGAGGAGTATCAAATAAAAATAAAAAAATACCGACGAAGAATCACCGCAATTGATGTTATTGTGTACTCGGTGTCAAGCGTTCTCGCTGGCGCCGGAATAATACTTGCATCGGTTACAATGATTGCCCCGGTTGTAGTTCCAATTTGCATTTCTGCGGTGGCTACAATCGGGGGTATATCAACCGGGATAGCAAAAAAGATATCATCATGCAGCCAGAGTAAACTGCAGAATTACTTAATTCAATTTCATATTGCATCAACCGCATATTCGCAGTTATCCCTGATGATATCGTCGTCACTCGATAATACAATTATATCAGATAGTGAATTCTCAGCGATGGTCAGTATTTTTGATTCCGCGATATCGAAATTAGAGCAACAACATGAATATAATAACAATGACAACACCGATGGAATTAGAAAACACGAACCCAAAAACCAAAATGATCTCAATAACCTCAACCATACCAAATTGTGAGTTCTCAGTGATGGTCAGTATTTATGATTCCGCGATACCAAAATTAGAAATAAATCATGAGTATAATAACAATGACGACACCGATGGAATTACTTCAACGAGTAGTGGAGAACACGAACCCAGTACAAACAAGCATGATATCAATAACATCAACGGAACCAGAGTTTAGTGTGAATTTCCCTAGCCCAGTCCCCGTGAAGGAGATAGCGCTAGCAAAATTACGAGTGTATCACAGTTGGCCTAATATCAGATCAAAATCATTTGGTGGTCAACAACCGAATAATTCACTGGTGTTTGCAAATAAGAATAAACCAGACGGTACCCCAGACTGGAAAGTTGTTTCCATACCAACCGGGTCATACCAAATCGAACAAATCAATGATGAATTCGCGCGTAGAATAAAATCGATTACTGGAAAAGAATCAAAAATCGCTATAACGGTTCATGAACCAACGCTATCATCCGCAATTGAAATAAACTCAGAAGAATACGTCATAGATATATATCAAAGCTCAATAAGAACAGTGTTAGGTTGGCCTGAATTACCACCAGGGGGGAAAACCGTTGATTTACCAGAACCACAAAAAACTGATTATATCACCGACAGAATAAAATCTGATAATCCAATAAAGAGTTATCAAGATCGCACAATCACTAGAGATTTTTTTAAGATCTTTCACGATGATGTTGGGGGAGGGAAATTTCTTGTTGCTGACGATCTTAAAATCGATGAAAATTTCACAGCAATGAATAATGATTTTTCGCTGTTGTTAATACCCCTTAAATCCGGCTCTCTCACCCGAGATGAATTTATCAGCGTCGTAGAAACATGCAACAAAATCATCAATGATATGGAAACATTTCATTTGCAAATCATTCAAGTGATATTAGGTGACAGTAATCCTATGACGAGAACAGAATTTGCATTAATCTATCAAATCCGCGTTGAAGACATTCCAACATTCAAACTACCAGGGTATAATATCTTAGAACTACAAAAATCTCTCAGTGATGCCATCGATGTTGGTTTTAAAATAATTCATGATGCATGGAAAAAAACAGCATCACCGGAAATAAAAATCCTCAAACACAATAATGACCCAGACGGTGGCGGTAGGCATATCGCTCCGTTCAACGTAAATATATCCTCAGTGATTGCACTCAATTTAGTATGTGATGTTATCGAAGGAAGCTATCAAATTAATCTCGAACGATCAAATCAAGCTCAGCAAGGATATATTCTTTATTCGTTTTCACCAACAGCTCCTCCAGGATTCCTGATTATTGAAAACCCAATTAATCCTGTCTACATGCGATGCCATAATAATTCGTTAACGAGAATTAATTTCAAACTCACAGATCAGTCCAATAATCTGATTGATTTACAAGAAGAGGTGTTAGCGATTAGTCTGTTTGTGAGATCCTAAAGACTGGATCAAATCATTTATTATTTTTTGTTAACCCATAGCAGCAGAGAGGGTGGATGACAACAAGTTGCGACCAAAATTGATTAAAAAATCTTAAAAATCTTCGTTTTCATTTTTTTAGTTAAAATGAGATTTCGTAGATTTTTAAGATTTCAACGAAATCCTACGGATCGTTTTAAGGATTCAATCAATTTTTTTTGTCTGAAAACGTTGTAGGGTTCGCCCTCTTTTTGGTTAAAATGAGATTATAGGACGGCTCGTTTTAGGATTTCAATCAAATTTTGTCTAAAAACGTTGTAGGATTCACCCTCTCTGCTGCTAGGTATGAAATGGGTTAAGGTATGAAATGGGTTAAGGAATGAAATGGGTTAAGGTATCACATGGATTAAGGTATGAAATGGGTTAAGGTATGAAATAGGTTAAGGTAAGAAATGGGTTAAGGTATAACATGGATTAAGGTATGATGTGGGTTAAGGTATAAATTGGTAAAGGTATGAAATGGGTTGAGTTATCACATGGGTTAAGATATCACATGGGTTAAGGTATGAAATGGGTTAAGTTATGAAATGGGTTAAGGTATGAAATGGGTTAAGGTATCACATGGGTTAAGTTATGAAATGGGTTAAGGTATGAAATAGGTTAAGGTAACAAATGGGTTAAGTTATGAAATGGGTTAAGGTATGAAATGGGTTAAGGTATCACATGGATTAAGGTATGAAATGGATTAAGTTATGAAATGGGTTAAGTTATGAAATGGGTTAAGGTATGAAATGGGTTAAGTTATGAAATGGGTTAAGGTATGAAATGGGTTAAGGTATAAAATGGGTTAAGGTATGAAATGGGTTAAGGTATCACATGGGTTAAGTTATGAAATGGGTTAAGGTATGAAATGGATTAAGTTAAGAAATTGGTTAAGGTATCACATGGATTAAGGTATGAAATGGGTTAAGGTATGAAATAGGTTAAGGTAAGAAATGGGTTAAGGTATAACATGGATTAAGGTATGATGTGGGTTAAGGTATAAATTGGTTAAGGTATGAAATGGGTTGAGTTATCACATGGGTTAAGATATCACATGAGTTAAGGTATGAAATGGGTTAAGTTATGAAATGGGTTAAGGTATGAAATGGGTAAAGGTATCGCATGGGTTAAGTTATGAAATGGGTTAAGGTATGAAATAGGTTAAGGTAAGAAATGGGTTAAGTTATGAAATGGGTTAAGGTATGAATTGGGTTAAGGTATGAAATGGGTTAAGGTATAATAATAATAATAATAATAATAATAATAATAATAATAATAATAATAATAATAATAATAATAATGCTTTATTTATAGAGGGTGACTCATTAGTCAAGGACTATTCTCCCTTGAGGCCCTCTTAATGAAAGTATAACAAATGCACATTGTGTGAAGAAGCAATAATTAGTGCTTATATTAGCATGTTTCGTATTCAAATACTAAATTCCATTATCTGTTAGAAACACATGCATGCTCCTGATATCTCTTCTTAAATACTTTAATATTTTCAGCCGATTTTACATGTAGTGGAAGCTTATTCCACAGAACTGTACCAGAGTATTGAAAACTCTATTTGAATTGCTCTGTTCTTGGTTTTGGTACTAGAAGGTTTCCATGTGAGATTGATCTCAACTGGTATTGTGTTGAAAAAGGCCTGAATAAGTCCTGAAGATACTCTGGTGCAGTTCCATGTAGACATTTATATGAAAGAACTGCCTTGTGAAAATCTATCCTGTCATATATTGTGAACCATTTGAGTTCTGTAAATAATGCTTTTGAGGGATGGTCAACAGATGTATCTAAAATTACACGTGCTGCTCGTTTCTGGAGTTTATAAATCCTGTCAAGCTCAGATTTAGCACAGTTTCCCTATACATTAGAACAGTAATCTATTGTTGGAAGAATATACGTCTTGTAGTATAGATTGCGAGTTTCCATAGGTAAATATTTCTTGATTCTAGTGAGAAGAGCAATTTTGGATGACAGTGTTTTACAAAGCTTATCAATATGGTCATTCCATAATAAATTATTATCTATGGACACACCTACAAGCCTTTCATGATTGACATTTTCTAATGGATGATTATTTATTGCAAGAGATAGTTTTGGGTTCCATGACTTGTGTAGCTTTTGTGTCGTCCCCAGAATCATACATTTTGTTTTACCTTCATTAATTACCATCCTATTTTGTTGTGCCCAGTTTTGGACTCTAATAAGATCTGAGTTTAATCTTGTTTGAATAACTTCAGTATCAGAACTAGATGTATACAAGGTTGCATCATCTGCAAACAATTCTGTATTGGTGGATTCATTATTTAATGGTAGATCATTGACATAGATAAGGAAGAGGAGAGGGCCTAAAACTGAGCCTTGAGGGACTCCTGAATGAATAGTGCGAGTTTGAGAGCTAATATTGCCAATGCTTACTTGTTGAGACCTTTAGTTTAGGTATGATCTAAACCAGTTTAAAGAAGTATTGTCAAACCTGTAACAGTTCAACTTTTGCAGCAGAATTTCATGATCAACAAGATCAAAAGCTTTCTTGAAGTCAAGGAAAACAATCCAAGTCATATGCCCATTATCCATTTCCTTCAGCCAAAGATCAATTAATTTGGTAAGTTCTGTTTGGCATGAGTGGTACTTTCTAAATCCTGATTGTGCTTTATGAAATAGAGAGTTTGTTTCAAAAAATTTATAGACCTGAATGGCTACATGCTTTTCAAACAGTTTTGACAATACAGGTAGAATTGATATTGGTCTGTAATTTCCTGGATCCTCTTTTTCTCCTTTCTTAAAGATAGGTTTTACCTTTGCATATTTCAGTTTTTCTGGAAAATTACCACTCATTATACTTAAATTTATGATATGCATTAATGACTTTGTTATTACTGGTGCAGCAATTTTAAGGATTCGTGGACTAATACCATTCAATCCAGAGGATTTATTAATATTCAACTCAATTAGCATATCAAAAACGTCCGCTTCACTGACATTAGCTATTGAAAAATAATTATCTTCAGGAATTTTAGCTCTTATAAATAACTGTAGAGCATCAAGTTCAATTGGGATGTTAGTCTGGTTCTGAATACTGTTACTGGAGATGGTTATGAAGAAATTGTTGAACATATCCACAATGTCTTGTACAGATGTTGCTATATCATCATTTTGCTTAAGTCTAAGGGGAAGACAACTGTTCTTGGGTGGGTTGAGCTCTTTTAGATGCTTCCACAATGTTTTGGTACTCTTACTTTCATTAATAGCCTGTTTATAGTAGTTCTCTTTTGCCTTAGTTATCAGATGCTTAGTTTTATTCCTCCACTTTCTATAGCTTTTCATGTCTTTTTTCTTGTGGAAATTATCTCTTAGGTGCCTAGCCTCATTGATCTCAGGGGTAATCCACTTGGGTGTAATTTGGTGTTTAACCCTTTTTGTTTTAATTGGGGCATGCTTGTCTAAGGCTTCATTGAACATCTGATACCATTTATCTAAAGCAGTGTTGACATCAGCTACCGGTATATTGCAGACTGATTGAAAGGGTTTGCATACTAAATCATTTAAGAACATTTCCTCATCAAACTGTTTAAAGTCCCTGTATTGTATTTCAATGTGTTGCCCATTTTTAGATGATTTTGGAACATGTCTAGTTATACAGACTGGGTAGTGGTCACTCAGTGCATACACTGGCACATTTATTTCACTTATGTTTTCAGGTTTATTAATATAGACATGATCAATGATAGTAGCACTTTTATCTGTTACTCTAGTTGGGGTGTTAATTAATTGAGTAAAGTTGTAAGTTTCTAAGTTACTTATCCATGTTAATGGTGGAGTTTTCATGTAGTCAATGTTAAAATCACCTAATATGAATAAATAATATAATATAACATGGATTAAGTCATGATGTGGGTTAAGTTATAAATTGGTTAAGGTATGAAATGGGTTGAGTTATCAAATGGGTTAAGGTATCACATGGAAAACCTCGGCTGATATGACAATTAATTGATCACGTGCTGCAATAACAATATTTCAAAGATGACCACCATTGTAAACATTTTAGCTGTGAATTTGGCACCAATTTCGGCTAGGAGACACAAAACTCCATAAATAGTCTTCTAATGAGAACCCCAATGTTGATAGCACTTTCCATTTATGAGGAGTAACTTTTAAAATGTTAGCCATGATGAACGTATCATCAGCAAAATTTTCATTTAGGACCAACTCAACATCATAAATGTCTTCTGCGAAAGTTTTATGATAGGTCCATCCATCCAGCTGGATTAGCATAAATAAGACTATAAAAATGGCCACATGGCAACCGTATTGTTAGCAAAATCCCCAAAATATTAAATTATTACCAACAAGAGTTTATGAGAAATCTTGAAATGAAACTCCTATGTTGATATGACCATTCCTTCTGGAGGTGTAGTAACAATGCTGACTAGATAATCACTGTGGTGATCATAATGTTAATAGAAGTGGTATTGTTTAATTTCGAGCCAACCAGTCCTTGGGATAAACATGTTTGGAAAAATTCATGGCAATCCTAATATTAGTTCAAGAGGATTAATGATGACAAACTTGTGCCAGTAGACAGATGATGGACAACATATAAAGACCATTACATAAGATCTTGAAGTCTCTGAGCAGTAGACGTAAAATTACTGAAGTTAAGACAAGAAAACATTTTATCTGATGCTAATAATAACTGGCAAGTAAAGTTCACAAAAAGCTAATTGCTCATGCAAGTATTCCAATAACAGTAATGGGGATTAACCTTGGAAAAAGAAGCTTATTAATGATTATAGAATGGCATGTACAGGTTCACTCAATGTCAATAAAGTCTGCAATGTTTCAGGTCAATTTATGAACAGCTT
The DNA here is from genome assembly GCA_030141615.1 of Unio pictorum. NCBI lineage: Eukaryota > Metazoa > Mollusca > Bivalvia > Unionida > Unionidae > Unio > Unio pictorum. Next base: position 4,687,601 of record JARLTB010000067.1, read on the forward strand.
TGAAACTATTCACACATACAAGAATTATCACACACAGTATATTACAAACATTTAACACCAAACTAGAACAACTCTAAAAAAAGTCATATGACAGAATATGTTGGTTTTATGTCAATAACTTCTGTCAAGCTTCATGGCAATGCTAGATTTATATACACACAATCATTAGATATAATATAGAATCTATCACCAACAAGGGGCACAACTCTGGAATAAAAGACCAAAGAAGGCTAAGAACAGTCACCAGCTGACAGCTATATAAAAATCAAATCTTAGGATCATTGTGTTGATTTAAAATAAATAAATAACTATTTTGATTAATCGTATACATAATTTGTTTGGAATGTTTTCCATCTTTAGCTATATCTGAGGGCAGATCAGTATCCTTATTACAAGGTTAAAAGGCCTAACTATACCAAGATGTATTTTGTCAAATTTGGTCATTACATTTTTTTCTGTCAAATTTGGTCATTACATTTTTTTCTGTAAAATTTGGTTATTACATTTTTTCTGTCAAATTTGGTCATTACATTTTTTTCTGTCAAATTTGGTCATAACATTTTTTCTATCAAATTTGGTCATTACATTTTTTCAAGGCTTTCTTAATACCAGCAATATATCAATCTTTAAAAAATTTAAAGATCTTCATGCAAAAATTACTTTTTCTCAAATTTGATCAAATTCTGTTCGAAGGATTATGAGAAGAATTATTTATTTTTAGTAATAACACATATTTCATGATGGATTCTGGATCATTTGTACAAACATAACAGATCTTTTTATTCTCTGTCAAATTTAGTTCGTTTTTTTTTATCAAGTTTTGATAATTTTTTAAAAAGAAATATATTTTCAGTATTCAATACAATATATGATTATGGATTAGCACCATTTGTTAAAAGAGGAAAACCTTTATGCAAAAAGTACATTGTCAAATTTCTTTGAATCCTGTAGTATCATTATGAAAAAAAATAATTTTCAGGTTGTTTTTCAATTTTAGCAATGGTCACCATATTCAGTAAGAAATTGAATGGCCTCAGTTAAAAATAGATAGTACTTACTTTTCTCAGAAATTTTATACAGACATTGTGTTTCCCAAAACACCATCAGACAATCATGTGACTCATTTTCAAAGGTACCAAGCTTTGCCTGGACTTCAACCTGTCCATATTTTAACATCTTGCTAAGAACACTGACTGCAGGGACTGTCTTTTGATATGCTGCTGGGGTCTCTGCAAGAAGACATACTGTTTTTTTTCTTCAATTGATTAGGTCAGCACTAAAGGTATATAGTTGCTGTTTTATTTTTCCATATTTTTAAATGTAACGAATTGAGCAACAAAACATACATAAAATATTTTCTAGAATTTCATATTTTTTCTACATCATAACCTGATAATGAGGAATTTTATGTATAAATAAAATGGAAATTGGGATCTAGTAATAGCTTGTACATCAACCCTTAAGTGTTAAGAGAACAGTGAAGAGGACTGTTATAAATATAATCCAGGCAATGACCTCCTAAGAACTGCTAAAAATGTTACATATACGTTTAAGAAGAGCGTGTATGTGATTAAGATTTTAAATGTAGCTTTAACAATTTTTCAGTCATATCGCTATAATGTCTGCAGTGAGGCAGTTTTTATAGTGATGTCTAGCCCTGTGGCATCATGCCACAGACATGTAGCATGTTTCCGCACCCAGTCACATTATCCTGACACCATGCAGGCCAACCAGTCCTAACACTAACCCTTTTATGCTGAGTGCCAAGCAAGGCAGCTGTTAGCACCATTTGTGTAAGTCTTTGTGCATACTATATCATTACAAAAATGTAAATTTGTTCGATTGTAATTAATGTCCATTTTGCATGCTAACTACCATTTTGGTGGATGAAAAATCACCTTTTTTTTGTAGATAAAAATTTTTGGAAATCAACTTGTCTGTCCTGACCTGATTGGTCTTTTCTATCACACATATTATCAATGGTATTTTTATTAAGACCAGCAGAACTGCACAAGACGTCTTTAATTGACAACTTCACACCAATATGATCATCTGTTCAAATGGAGCAGTGATAATGATATATTAAAACATGTTAGAGTGGCCGCACAATTTAGAAAAAGTAGTGAGAGCAAGATTTGTCGATAATAATAATAATAACAATAATGAGGACTTTGTATAGCATCTAATCTTTTGAGTGCTGTGTCTTTGTGTCTAATTTCAATGGTCAATTCATTCCACATTGCTGGGCCCTGTAAAAGAATGTTGTCCATATGACTTCATTTTCATAGTAGGAATAATGAGTGCATGATTGTCAGAAAAGGAGCATAAGTGTCTTGCTGGTGTGTACACATGGGTGGATGGCTATCATGGATATGATGGATCAGCACCATTTTCATATAAAAAACCACTGAGTCATTTCATTCATTGATTTATAATTTCTAGTCTGATTGTTTCCCTAACACTGTCAAATTATTGGCATTTCAATGCAGATAAAGCTTCTGATATATATATATATATATATATATATATATATATATATATATATATATATATATATATATATATATATATATATATATATATAACAAGTTGAACAAATAAATGGGAGGAATTCTTGTATACATGTGTTCAAAGAGAAACAATTTTTTTATGGGATTATTGAGATTTTTAAAGACATCAAACATCTGAACCAAGTAAATCCATATGGCAACCATGTTGCTAAAAAAAACTCCCATTTTGATTCTAAACACAAACAAGTTGAAAGTATCTGGGATCCCCTAGTAACAATCAGGTTAGAAATTTTATATCAGTGAATGAAATGACTAAGTTTTGCATATTTTTTATAACCTTGATACATTTTTTAAACATTGTTTGGTTTGTTGTAAGGATAGTATTGGCATCCTGACTGTCCTGTCTAATTACCATTTAGAACCAAATAGACCTTGGAATGAAAGACTAAAAAATGGTACTAACAACTGCCTTGCTAGGCACTCAGCATAAAGACATTAGTGTTAGGACAGTGCAGTCTGGTGTCTGGGTGTGACAGGATGCTAACTGTATGTGGCATGATGACCCATTGCTAGACAATGCATTAAACTGACACACTGCAGACATTGTAGTGATATGAAGAAGAAAAGAAAATGAAGTTAAATTAATATTTTAAATCACACACATACTTTATTATTATTATCATTATTATTATTATTATTATTATTATTATTATTATTATTATTATTTCATCATTATTATCATCATCATCATTATTATTATTATTATTATTATTATTATTATTATTATTATTATTATTATTATCAAAATCAAGTATCTGATATCTGAATAACACATATCAGATTTATAAATGAGAGATATACAAGATGGGGTGTCAAGAGAAGTGATATCTAATAGACATAATGGAGGAATAGAGAGAGATATTCTGAGTGGACAAATATAGTGAGAAACAATGTAGATAAACATTAGTGTAGAATCTGGAGATGTGGACTGAACATTACTGTGTATATCGGATATAAACAGTAGATTACAATATGACTTAGTGCTTTAATTAGTACACCCCTGGTCCTCTCCTCACCCTGAAGACAACAGAACGACCCAACAGGTCTGACCAACCATACCTAATGGGTCAGAACTGCATGAACATTTTCATTCAATTTACTATAGAGGAATTAAAGGTAAAGAAGCCTAGGGATATAACAAAAAGTAGCACTATATTTTATTGTTCAATGAAAAATAATGCTGTCACTTATTATCTCTCATTTATAGAAATTTCTATGCATAAACATAGTAAATGTTCATGAGCCGTTATTTCCAAATACCAGGCTAAACCCATGAAGTGATTAAGACTTTACTAATTGATATTTCAAAAACCAGGCTAAACCCCATGGAGTGATTAAGACTTTACTAATTGATATTTCAAAATACCAGGCTAAACACCATGGAGTGATTAAGACTTTACTAATGATATTTCCAAATACCAGGCTAAACACCATGGAGTGATTAAGACTTTACTAATTGATATTTCAAAATACCAGGCTAAACCCCATGGAGTGATTAAGACTTTACCAACTGATATTTCCAAATACCAGGCTAAACCCCATGGAGTGATTAAGACTTTACTAATTGATATTTCAAATACCAGGCTAAAGCCCATGAAGTGATTAAGACTTTACTAACTGATATTTCCAAATACCAGGCTAAACCCCATGGAGGGATTAAGACTTTACTAATTGATATTTCAAATACCAGGCTAAACCCCATGGAGTGATTAAGACTTTACTAATTGATATTTCAAATACCAGGCTAAACCCCATGGAGTGATTAAGACTTTACTAATTGATATTTCAAATACCAGGCTAAACCCCATGGAGTGATTAAGACTTCACTAACTGATATTTCAAATACCAGGCTAAACCCCATGGAGTGATTAAGACTTTACTAACTGATATTTCCAAATACCAGGCTAAACCCCATGGAGTGATTAAGACTTTACTAATTGATATTTCAAATACCAGGCTAAACCCCATGGAGTGATTAAGACTTTACTAATTGATATTTCAAATACCAGGCTAAACCCCATGGAGTGATTAAGACTTTACTAACTGATATTTCAAACGATACAAGCTTACTGAGTGAATGAAGTATAAGTTATTGAAGTGTACTGTTAGTAACATAGATTCTGGGATGGTTTCCTGGCAAATATCTATCTATGTAATGAGATATATAAACAAAACAAATATGATAGTCATTGCAATAATAATAAAATATTGCCCTATAATGAAATGTATTTATTGAAATTGGACACACAATGAGAAAGAAAATGTAGCTGTCACACACAATGAGAAAGAAAATGTAGCTGTCAAACACAATGAGAAAGAAAATGTAGCTGTCACACACAATGAGAAAGAAAATGTAGTTGTCACACACAATGAGAAATAAAATGTACCTGTCACACACAATGAGAAAGAAAATGTACCTGTCACACACAATGAGAAAGAAAATGTACCTGTCACACACAATGAGAAAGAAAATGTACCTGTCACACACAATGAGAAAGAAAACATACCTGTCACACACAATGAGAAAGAAAACATACCAGTCACACACAATGAGAATGAAAATGTACCTGTCACACACAATGAGAATGAAAATGTAGCTGTCACACACAATGAGAATGAAAATGTACCTGTCACACACAATAAGAAATAAAATGTACCTGTCACACACAATGAGAAAGAAAATGTACCTGTCACACACAATGAGAGAGAAAATGTACCTGTCACACACAATGAGAAAAAATGTACCTGTCACAAACAATGAGAATGAAAATGTACCTGTCACAGAATGAGAAAGAAAACATACCAGTCACACACAATGATAATCAAAGTGTATTTTATTGCATCCAAATCAATAATTAAAGTTGGCAGTATTACATTTCAGCACTTACCAAAACATCTTCTATACAGATCTTCAAATATCTGAAATGCATCACAGAGAAAGTTATTGGTATAGATATACTTTATAACAGAAAGTAATTAGTACCGATGTTTAACAGAGAAAGTCATTGGTACTGATATATAACAGAAAAAGTGCTTGGTACAGATATATAACAGAGAAAGTGCTTGATACAGATATATAACACAGAAAGTGATTGGTATAGATATATAACAGAGAAAATGATATATATATATATATATATATATATATATATATATATATATATATATATATATATATATATATATATATATATATATATATATACACAACAGAGAAAATGATTGGTACAGATATATAACAGAGAAAGAGATTGGTACAGATATATAACATAAATTGATTGGTACAGATATATAACAGAGAAAGTGATTGGTAGAGATATATAACAGAGAAAGTGATTGGTACAGATATATAACAGAGAAAGTTATTGGTATAGATGTCACACACACACACACACACACACACACACACACAAAACATTGATAATAAACTAAATGTATGTATGTACATGATAAACAGAAAATGTAAATGAACATGCTAGGTACATTGCATATACAAAGTTTGTGAGACAACAAAGTGGAAGGTTAGTGCATTTATTATTTTAGTTGTAATGTATTTGGCAAATGAAACAGGTTCCATTCTTCATCCATTGAATTAGATTATAATTAAATGCATTTAATGTTTGTACTTTCTCTAATTTTCTTTAGGATTTTGTTCCAAATTAATGATTCTGAATATTGAAAACTTTTCTTAAAGCGTTCGTTTTTTGGTTTTGGGAGGGAAAGATAGTTAGCTAAAATTGATCTTAAATTGGGAGTGTTGTCTTGTTTTCTAGCATGAAATAGTTCATTGAGATATAATGGGGCCATATATTGTTGAAATTGATCTTAAATCGGGAGTGTTGTCTTGTTTTCAGGCACAAAATAGTTCATTGAGATATAATGGGGCCATATATTGTTGAAATTGTATGCATTAGCCTAGACGTTCTCAAAAACATCCATTCACTTACTGTTAACATTATGAAATCAATCATTTCATTTGGAATGTTTTCAGCATTATCATTATCAAGCTCTTGTTTTGTGCAAGTTGAATAATTTGTAAATATTCTAATAGTACATCTAGTGAAAATTATGCCATGCATTTAATACTTTTTGAATGTTTGTTGAGAAAAGGTGGGAGGGAGTGTTGCATTTTTATTCAGACAACTGTCACGACCAAAATAAAAATACTTTGTCAGTAGTGAAGGATGCCTTACAAACATTCAACCTTACTTCAGCTGAACAAAAGTTTCTAGAAAAGAGTCACATGCAATGTGAGCATGGTGGCACACATACAGCAATAGAAAATGACAGCAGAAACATACCAGTATACATGACTCCCAATGCCATCACTGAGGCAGCAAAACCTAAAATCCAACATCATAAAGAAATAGACATCCAGAATTTCTAGTTTTAAAGAAGTGTCAAAAAACTTTGATCTGGATGGGAATAAGTCTACTCATTTCCGATCAGAACAATCAAAGTCCTAAAATTGAACAGTTTCAATATAAATATAAGGTCCCTGTCCATGAAATAAATCTTTGTCAATGTCTTAAGCAAAACTATGAGATTCCTCTCAATGTCCATAACATCATTATCCAAGAACTGAAAAATTAAGAACATTTTATCTAAGAAGAAAAATAACATGTTTAGTTTGTTTTTGCCCTAAAATAACCTCTTCAATGCTCACTCACTCACTTTAATGCTTAACTCTTTTAATAAAGCATGATTGATTCTTGTAATGCCTTTATATATGAGACTTTTGCAGCTACAGTATCAACAGGGAGGTAATTTACTTTTAACCAGATGATATTCCTCATACAAGACTTTTGTAGCTACAGTATCAACAGGTATGTAATTTAGTTTTAAACAGATGATATTCCTCATACAAGACTTTTGTAGCTACAGTATCAACAGGTATGTAATTTAGTTTTAAACAGATGATATTCCTCATACAAGACTTTTGTAGCTACAATATCAACAGGTAGGTAACTTAGTTTTAAACAGATGATATTCCTCATACAAGACTTTTGTAGCTACAGTATCAACAGGTAGGTAACTTAGTTTTAAACAGATGATATTCCTCATACAAGACTTTTGTAGCTACAGTATCAACAGGTAGGTAATTTACTTTTAAACAGATGATATTTCTCATACAAGACATTTGTAGCTACAGTATCAACAGGTAGGTAATTTAGTTTTAAACAGATGATATTCCTCATACAAGACTTTTGTAGCTACAGTATCAACAGGTAGGTAACTTAGTTTTAAACAGATGATATTCCTCATACAAGACTTTTGTAGCTACAGTATCAACAGGTAGGTAATTTAGTTTTAAACAGATGATATTTCTCATACAAGACATTTGTAGCTACAGTATCAACAGGTAGGTAATTTAGTTTTAAACAGATGATATTCCTCATACAAGACTTTTGTAGCTACAGTATCAACAGGTAGGTAATTTAGTTTTAAACAGATGATATTCCTCATACAAGACATTTGTAGCTACAGTATCAACAGGTAGGTAATTTAGTTTTAAACAGCTGATATTCGTTATATGAGTTAGGTAGCTGATGACTAGTGAAATGTGGTTTTCCAAAATTTCATTAATTTTGGATCATCTGTTGAAGTTGGCAAAAATATCTGTTATTACAAACAAACAATTTCGCAACATTTTGAAAGCAATGCTTGTATAAAGCTACTTCTGTGTCCAGAAACACATTTACATAACTAAAATTCATTAAAAATGATCAATCATTACTAAGCACAAGATAATGAGTTTGGCCAGTCAGAAGTTACTGTGATTCAAAATTTTTGAGATATACAATATTTCTCGCATGATAAGCCAAGTGGACCGAAAACTGCAAAAATTGAAATGGTCTTCTCATTGGATGAAACATCTTGACATCGTAATAAGATAAACTTTTAAAGTCTTAGCTTATCATCAGTAATTATCATCTGATAAAATGCAGCATTATTTTTGGTGGATATCATGGATGCAAAAAAACAATAAATTTAAAGTTTCAAAGACAGGTTATATAGAAGCCTTCCCAAATCCACAAACTTAATAACCAAAATAAAAATGATAAAAGCTGATTTCATTAAAATAAAGTAATTAATTAATAATAATGATAAAAGCTGATTTCATTAAAATAAATTAATTAATTAATAATAATGATAAAAGCTGATTTCATTAAAATAAATTAATTTTGCAGTTATAATTACTTGCCTTCAATGTTTCTTGATCTTTTTCATAAATCACAAATATAACTTCTTCCAATTTAGAATTGGGATGTGCTTTTTCAAAGTTTGCCACACTTTGAAACATTATTGAAGCCACCAAGTCTTTTGGATAGCGTAGTTTTCCTGTTCCAATTGGTGGGAAGGCAATTGATCTGTATTTCTTGTTTGCCTCTTCAAGACACCCAGCAAGGAAATCTTGAAACGCCTGGAAAAGAAGATTTTCTTAAAGCAGGGACATACATCACGGTGATTGGTATCTGCTTGAGAGATTCTCACTGATGTCATAGGGCAGTGTGTGATAAGAGAGATTAAAGATTCTCACTGATATCATAGGGCAGTGTGTTAGAGAGATCAAAGATTCTCACTGATATCATAGGGCAGTGTGTTAGACAGATCAAAGATTCTCACTGATATCATAAAGATTCTCCCTGATAACATAGGGCAGTGTGTGATAAGAGAGATCAAAGATTCTCAGTGATATCATAGGGCAGTGTGTTAGAGAGATCAAAGATTCTCACTGATATCATAGAGATTCTCACTGATATCATAGGGCAGTGTGTGATAGATAGATCAAAGACTCTCACTGATATCATAGGGCAGTGTGTGATAAGAGAGATCAAAGATTCTCACTGATATCATAGGGCAGTGTGTGATAAGAGAGATAAAAGATTCTCACTGATATCATAGGGTAGTGTGTAATAAGAGAGATGAAAGATTCTCACTGATATCATAGGGTAGTGTGTAATAAGAGAGATCAAAGATTCTCACTGATATCATAGGGAAGTGTGTGATAAGAGAGATCAAAGATTCTCACTGATATCATAGGGCAGTGTGTGATAAGAGAGATCAAAGACTCTCATTGATATCATAGGGCAGTGTGTGATAAGAGAGATCAAAGATTCTCACTGATATCATAGGGTAGTGTGTGATAAGAGAGATCAAAGACTCTCATTGATATCATAGGGCAGTGTGTGATAAGAGAGATCAAAGATTCTCACTGATATCATAGGGCAGTGTGTGATAGAGAGATCAAAGACTCTCATTGATATCATAGGGCAGTGTGTGATCTGAGAGATCAAAGATTCTCAGTGATATCATAAGGCAGTGTGTGATAAGAGAGATCAAAGATTCTCATGGATATCATAAGGCAGTGTGTGATAAGAGAGATCAAAGATTCTCACTGATATCATAGGGCAGTGTGTGATAAGAGAGATCAAAGATTCTCACTGATATCATAGGGCAGTGTGTGATAGAGAGATCAAAGACTCTCACTGATATCATAGGGCAGTGTGTGATTGAGAGATCAAAGATTCTCACTGATATCATAGGGCAGTGATATCATAAGAGAGATCAAAGACTCTCATTGATATCATAGGGCAGTGTGTGATAAGAGAGATCAAAGATTCTCACTGATATCATAGGGCAGTTTGTGATAAGAGAGATCAAAGACTCATTGATATCATAGGGCAGTGTGTGATAAGAGACATCAAAGATTCTCATTGATATCATAGGGCAGTGTCTGATAGAGAGATCAAAGACTCTCATTGATATCATAGGGCAGTGTGTGATCTGAGAGATCAAAGATTCTCATTGATATCATAAGGCAGTGTGTGATAAGAGAGATCAAAGATTCTCATGGATATCATAAGGCAGTGTGTAATAAGAGAGATCAAAGATTCTCACTGATATCATAGGGCAGTGTGTGATAAGAGAGATCAAAGATTCTCAATGATATCATAGGGCAGTGTGTGATAGAGAGATCAAAGACTCTCACTGATAACATAGGGCAGTGTGTGATAAGAGAGATCAAAGACTCTCACTGATATCATAGGGCAGTGTGTGATTGAGAGATCAAAGATTCTCACTGATATCATAAGGCAGTGTGTGATAAGAGAGATCAAAGAATCTCACTGATATCATAGGGCAGTGTGTGATAAAGGAGATCAAAGATTCTCAATGATATCATAGGGCAGTGTGTGATAGAGATCAAAGATTCTCAATGATATCATAGGGCAGTGTGTGATATGAGAGATCAAAGACTCTCACTGATATCATAGGGCAGTGTGTGATTGAGAGATCAAAGATTCTCACTGATATCATAGGGCAGTGTGTGATAAGAGATCAAAGAATCTCATTGATATCATAGGGCAGTGTGTGATAAAGGAGATCAAAGATTATCACTGATATCATAAGGCAGTGTGTGATAAGAGAGATCAAAGATTCTCACTGATACAATAGAGCAGTGTGTGATAAGGAAGAACATATTGGGGAACCACACTGCAATGTGGTTTGATCAGGTTGTTCCGTGAATTCTTTGAGATTAGTTGCCAATATTTAATATGCAATTAAATTAATCATCATTCTTGGATTTAAATTGAAATTCGTATTCTTATGCATTTTGTTATGCACAGTTAATGTCCATATGACATTGACAAAGCTGTGTGTGTGTGTGTGTGTGTGTGTGCGTGCGTGCGTGCGTGCGTGCGTGCGTGCGTAAAACTCTCATTCCTAAATTGATTTTCTTATTATCACAACCCTAGAACTGAAAGTGAATTGAAAATATAATTTTGAAAGCATTGATGAAAATATATTCAAAAGAAATAAAAGACATTTTTATATTATAGAATTTTAATCAAGATTTATTGTATGTGTGACAGTCCAATTTTTTAAAATATAATGCCAATATATTGACGATCCAATTTTTAAAAAATATATAATGGCAATATATTGTCAATCCAATTTGTTTATATATAATGACAATATATTGACAATCCAAATTTCTTAATGTAATGCCAATATACTGACAATTCAAATTTTTTAAATGGCAATATATTGACAATCCAATTTTTTTAATGTAATGCCAATATACTGACAATTCATATTTTTAATATGGCGATATATTGACAATCCAAAATTTGTGTTATACTGTATAATGCCAATATAATGACAATCCAAATTTTTATATACAATGGCAATATATTGACAATCCAAAATTCTGTCACATGTAAGAATCTGCATAAAGATTTAAAAAACTAAGAAATGTTAATAGAGACATGTATTTCAAAAGAGAAAACCATAATGACATTCTGACAATTAAAGTACTATGAATAGTTGACATTCAAAAGTTATTAAATTTAGTTTTACCTCAATATCTTGATTTAAAATATCTTAATTAAGTTTTATTTTTATATACAGGTATTTTGGTGAGAATCATTTTCTTTGCCCCAAAATTTTTGCCCATCAACAATTATAAATATTGATTTGGCATCTGCAAAAATTACGAAAGTAAAAATTATTGTACTTTTGCTTCATTGCTTTCTCACCTTAACACAATCGGAATGTTCCTCATAAACATACAATACTCCATGGCAGATGGCCATGCATGGTTTTGGCAAAGTGCCTACTCCGGTTTTCAAAACCTCACCAAATACAAATTTCCCTTGATATTGCTGAAGTTCTCTTTGAATTCCATTACCAGCTTTTTCCAAGAGTGAAGATGAGATTACACCTTTTTTCAAGTCTAGACTCCTGTCTACTGTGTTTACAAGAACTTGTACCTACAAACAGATGATGTATGTCAGTAGTAAAAAAATCATTATTTTGATAATTAATGGTAGAAACTGTATCATGGAGAGAACCCATGAGAAGCATGAAAAATGGCATTAAACCCTACAACTACAAGAACAACACCAAAAAAACAAACTTTTAGATGAACCTAGAACAAGTGTGAACTAAATTCCCAAAATGCTCTATCAAAGGTCCAAAAGTAAAAAATATTCTGAATGAAGTCCAATGCTAAATGTGCTGATGTACCAATCATCTTTCATATGTTCAAATACCAACAGTATTGATGTATCACACTTATATAATCAATACTGTCTTTGAATGAATTTACAATAACTCCAAAATAGTGCTTTAGTCTGAAAAGTCGATGAATACTTTTTAATTCCAAAGAATCATTTCAATACATAAATCCTCTCAAATTATATCTAAATACAACAATAAACTCTGTTCATAAAAGACTTATACTAAACAGGAATACAGATTTTGTTTACAAAACCCTCTCTGTATGCATCTCCACTTAACCTAAGTCACAACAGCATTTTCTGAAATGCTAGCAGAAAATTCCAAACTATTCTCAACAAGTTTGATTCCAGAACATTCTATGGCTTAATCAAGGCTAGGTCTTGAACTCAAATTCAAGTAAAACACCTTTAAAAGAATGACAAATTCAAGTAGGCCAAAACTCTATCCTCATTCTGGACAAAAGTCAAACACATATAAATTATACGTACATAACAGTATTAATTATAACCATTAGCAATTACACATAAATATAATACTATTTATAAAATGCAATGGATAAAGGAATGCATGAAATACTTTGTACTCAATTTCATTCTGTGAAAAAAAAAACATGCCATCATTTAATTAAAAGAGATACATAATCGTGGCTAGAATATGTTCTTCTGCAGAAATATTCATACACTTAGAAAATTTTACTGAATGTTTGAAATATGACAATATTTAAATGTGCATAATTCATTTTCAGATATTGAATGCTGTGCTTTATCAGTGGCTGTTAAATACATTAACAAAGTCATCTTCATAAAAATGGCAAATTCTTTCAAACAAACCTTACAATTAACCAAGAAGGTTCACAAAAAACAGGAAATAATTGAAATTTACAAACTTTGAAGTCAAAACTTCCTGTACTTCCAGAAGATGTTCTACTTGGTATACTTGTTTAAGATCATTAAAATACAAAGCCACATTTTATCAATCAATGCAATTAAAGATTCATTTAACAGCCTTGTCAAACAAGCAATAAAGATAAACATCAAAAAACAAAATTTACAAATATATTTCAAATCATGTGTACATGTAGGTAGTCATTTCAAATGCAAAATTAATAACATAATATTTATTTATCCTGTATCGATAAATTTTTTACCCACATTAAATACACCATTTGAACAGTTAGCTATTATAACATTTACTCCATCCTGTGTATGAATTAGCACTTCAATCAGGCTTTATATATATAGTTAATACTATAAAACCCGCATCTTTTCAAATACCGGTTGCATATATGGGCAATGTTTTTACCTCAGACCTTTGAAATTCTATTAGTATGGAAGTAAATGACAAAATATTTGAGAAACAATGGAGAAAAAAATATCATATATAGACATATAAATTCGGTAAGGTTGGCAAAAAAATTCATGGTGGGTGGGGGTATATATATTTGTTTTGCGATATTAAACTTACTTGGCACTGAATGGTTTGGATTGTGCTGATGTGTTATTAAAGTCTACATATTTATACATCAATTAAGATACCTGTGCTTCATGTAGCTGGCCTTTTTTAACCTTTACTTGAATCCTTTTGAAGACTGAGCCTGAAAAAAATCCAAAATTTAAATTTAAAAAAAGAAAAAAAGAATAGTATGTATTTCTTGCTCACACAATGCATTACACATAATCAATAATTGTAATAATATGATTATACAGTTTTCTGGATAACTGAATCATGAAGAATTTTATTTTACAATGTCATCATATCATATACATGTACTTTAAATATAGATCTACTGTGCATATACATGTATATCAGTTAAAATAAATTAATGAATATATCTACTGATTTAAGTGTTTATTTCACTATTTTATGGGATTATAACATGAGCTTGTATGTACACATAAATAAAAGTTTAAAGAATTATCTGCATATTATTTAAATTCCTGATGAAATGTGATGTTTGTTTGCTTGAACTTTTTGATGGATCAATCTGCAATGATTCATGAAATATTATGCTAGCAGACATCTTGAATGGTAGCTGTATTCGGGTGATTTTCTTTGTGCTGGTAAATGTTGTATTTGATCCAATATAAATGTTTATTTGATTTATATTTTCAATAAGCCAGATCTAATTACTACATGATATTTCCCAAGTTAAGTTACAAGTGTACACTATTTTATCTTATTATAACATGTTTATTTTGATTCATATTTTCAATAAGCCAGATCTAATTCCTACATGATATTTCCAAAGTTAAGTTACAAGTGTACATGGGCCAAGAAGCCTTTCACCTGTGAAGACAGTTCTGACTTTCAAGTTGACTATCCTTTTGATTAACTACACATTCGATAATTGTTCAAAATTTTGGGGAGCAAAAATGGCACACACTAGGTTAGCAGAGACACTGATCCAAAGTATAGACCTTCGTTGCGGGCACAGTTTACATTGTAGACACTAAATGCTGGTGTCCACAAGGTACACACCTGTAGATTATCATTTTGATTCACGTACATGATTTTAAAACCAAAAGAGCAGACCAACATTGTGAACCATATCCCGCCATGAGTGTGTATCTTGGCCTGCTCCCACGCAGCATCCAGTTTGTGTGAATCCACCTCACATACACACATTGCGGTTTGCGCATGTCATCGCCATTCGATACCGCGATATCTCACTTCTTATTGGGTATTCTTGCAATATCTACTGTTATCATTTTAATAAATGTTTAATCTCAGTATAATTTGAAAATACTTGCAAACTCTTATTTTTACATACTACGATTTCCCCCTGTCTACTGAATCATTTCACAGAATGGAAAAAAGAACTCAACATGATTGCAGTTTATACAAGAAGTACATACGAAATGATTCGGTATATACAATGTAAAATTATAATAATAAAATGTTCTATTTAAGCAATAGTAGACTAGACCAAGCGTGTATGAGTTTCCTTTTACTGAAAAATTTATACGTGTTGCGTACATACTGTAGTACTTTAGTAACAATACCACTGACCATAAACTCTCTCTCTCTCTCTCTCTCTCTCTCTCTCTCTCTCTCTCTCTCTCTCTCTAAGACTACAAAAATTAAAAAGTGCAACAATCTCTATACTTGTAAATTAACCACTAGACAATATATTTGTACTTACTGCATAGTTTGACAACATATACATAATGTAATAAATATGGAGTATATGCATTTGATAGCATCCCGTTTTAAGCAAATCTCAGATTTGAGTGATTACTGGGATTCAGCGACGTAAAAAAACTCCTAGCACGAAATAATTAGCCAATTACTAGGAGCAAACGTCACAGAATCAAGTGTTAGTGAGTTTGAACGATGCCATGGTTCACTAGTAGTGAATTCATGTCCCACCCGAATGACTGTCCCTTTGGTAACATAGTCCATATTAAAATCTAGTGGCGTATAATAGTGTTGTGCTTGAGGTGGCAGTATTTACGGTAGGAAACCTGTAAATTACTCAAATGAATGGACTTGGTAGATACTGTTTATGTGTCCATAGTGGAAAATATATGCATTTAGATTTGGAGTAATATGCTGGTAAAAGCATGTATTGACTGGCCTTTGGTGGCATAGTTAAATAGTTCGCAGTGAAAAAGGGGATACATGGCATAACCAGGTAGCGGTACGGAAATCTGATGATCATGAAGAAAAACCAGGCAAATGTGTGGTTGATGAACTTTTGGCAAGTTGTTTTATCTGTGGTCTTGACTTGATTAGAGTAAAATCTAGTATATAAAAGCAGACATGTCTGGCTTTCCAATTTACAACTCAAATTGTATGGAAGTCTTTGGAACTTTGGTGAAAACATATGACTTCTAGCGGGATTCGCACTAGGGTTGAAACCGCTCGGTCAAGTGAGACCCTTGTGCGTGTAACAATATGTTCATAAATTACTACGAAATTGCTTATTTCAACATGAAGAACGCTAAATTTCATCACATACAAACTTGATTTTTTTTTTCTTTTCCACTCGCTTGCTCCCACTATCATGACCTTTACCATTCATGTCAAATTGTGTGCTATTCTTCAGAAAGACACTACCTGTAATTGTGATAAAAGTAATTGGTTCATAACAGAAGTATAGCTATCATCGCAAAAGCTAACTTTTTCCTAAAGATTTTTTCTCCTCGAAAGATAGCGCTAAGTCACTGACATGAATGGTCATTTATTGTAATATTATAATACACCTATTTTTCATCAGACTTGTGGACACATGGTTCACAACTGGTTCCACAATAATAAGAAACACACACACAGCATTATGAACACCGTGTCCATAACTACAATTTCGTGTCCGCAATGTTGCGACGTTGACAATCAATAATTCATTTAGTGTACTGTGTATAGAAAATATGTTGGTAAGAAAAAGCACCAATAGAGGATATCTTCACTTTATTTAGCTTGTATGTGTTGTTTCAATGATTATTTAAGGATGTGTCCATAACCCAGTCCCTAGTCGGATGGTTCACAAGTATAGCAATCCGCTTATGTGTGTGTGCACGTGTGTGTGTGTGTATGGGAAAATAAGAAGATCTATATGGCATAATCATAACATTTTTTGTGGAATTCAATAGTGTAATGAAATTTAAATTCTTTTCCTGCAGATAAAACTTATTTTTATTAAGAGGCAGAATAGAAGCTCAGTATTAACAGGGCCGGATATGGTCAAGTGTTGGGGGGGGGGTTCTTTCCAAAAGAACCCCGACTTTCCTCAAAAGGACACCAAAGCAAAATACATGCACCTATTTACTAAAAGTGTGCATATTACACAATAAATATGCTCAAAAATAAAACGATCAATAAGTCAATTTTCTTCTTATAGAATAGTTTGGCAACGATGGAATTACTTTGGCCTTTACATAGCAATGCGAGCACTCCTGCAAAATTGTGTGATATGCAACTGAGTACACATGTCTGTCTTCATAAAAACCTTTAGTATTCAAAAGTTTCTTGACATTCATCATTTTACAATCCAAAGTTCTTGAACTGTTCATTACAAGATAATTGTACATTATCTTCTGTTCTGAACAATGGCAAATGAGTCAAATCACTATCCCATAAGTCGTTTAAAGTCCATTTATTCGATTATTTTCTCCCTGACAGGTGTGCACCTCTATCTCTTAAAAAAATTTAAATTCACAAACTGATAGCTTGTCAAAATAGACATCATTTTATCGGATTTTTTGCTCACCAGAAGTAGATTTAACAAATAACGATAACTTACGCAAGGGAGGTAACAACCCTTATTAAACATATCTATAATGTTGCATCCTTTAATAGATTTCATTGACTATTTGATCAAAATGTCGCTTACAGAGCCCAAGTTCAGTTTCTACATTTTTCCAAGATGCAACTCTGATTCACTGATGACAGGTCAGCCCTTCAAAAGGATCTGACTTGCAAATAGACCCCTACTAATAGCAGGGTCAAAGAGAAATCGGTGTCTTGATCCTCATGACCCTCATGAGGAATCCATGATCCTCATAGGAGAATCCTTGATCCTCGTGTGGAATCCTTGATCCTCATGGGGAATCATTGATCCTCATGGGAATCCTTGATCCTAATAGGGAATCCTTGATCCTAATAGGGAATCCTTGATCATCAAGATCCTCAAAATGGGGGCTCATCTTATCATGGAGTATATACCATACACATCCCCACTTGTTATTCAGCTAAGTCTCTTATGAATATGCCTATGTCAAAGATCATGAATTTATTCATATTCCATAACTATAATGTAAACATATTCCAAACATGCAACCCTTCATATTCCATAACTACAATGTAAAAATATTCCAAACATGCAACCCTTCATTTTAATCTGCAAATAACAAAATACATGACCACACAGTGAAAGTGATACTCATATCCTGTCTTTGCTTAAAGATAAGGCTATGATGACATGACTTTAAAGGTCATCTACAGTGCACAGTGTACACTAGTATACATACCTTGTTCCTGTAGTAACAACCTCTGACCTGCAAAAACTTCAGACTGATCCTGTTCCAACTTAAAACGTTTTTGAATAATTTTCACTGCCTTATTATAGTCTGATGTATCTTCAACAAGCAGGATCACACATTCAATTGGACATGGCTCTGCTTCATTTTTCATAAAGCATTTATATATTCCGTAAAGGAAACACTTAAGATAAAGAAGAAAGTTCCATCCTTCCATAGGCTGTATGCAGATCCCAACTGTTTTTTCCAATATTCTGTCCAAAATCTCTTTAATCTTTTGTTGTAAAACAGTCACTTCCTTCATTTCAGTCCCATCTGGAACTTTGAATCGCATAACATTTTTATCCTCTGAGTCAGAGAGACTGTCTGCAAAGACAGAAATAATCTCAAAAATATAGTTTCTGCATTGCTCTTTCCTCAACCATCCAATCATAACATAAAATTGAAGATGTCTAGTTCAGAAGGTTTGAATTTAAAATTTCTGTACAGCCCATTCGGACAATACGAGAATTTGATTCCAAAGGTTCAGATTTTGGTCTTGTTATGTTCTAGGGGATAAAACTAGGTAACAAGACAAGGTAAAATCCAACAAGCAACTAATTTTTAAAATATAAATTTATTTCCCTGAAATGTAAAATAAATCAAAGGGAAAGTATTAAATATAACTTACAGCATTATTTGAATTTCTAGAATTTTCTTAATGTACTTCCAATTTCATGAAATGTGATCCATTGGTATTTTAAATGATCCATTGGTATTCTAAATAAAGGTTCTGAGACGTTTACATGCCAACACCTTAGAAAATCACTTCTTAATGCAAACATTTTACTTCAAGGTAATTCCAATGAAAGCTGGATGTCTCAAACATCTCTGAATGTTTCATGTAATCCAAAGAAATTATTAAATATCTAAATCTTTGAATATTTTGAAAATAAACCAGCAAGGTACTGACTGTTTAAAATAAAGTTTTCCACTCTAAATTTAACATTCACAGTATAAATAAATCACAAAGCCTTTAGCAACTCTAACAAGACTGAATATAGCTGAAGAATGGAATGGTGCATGCTTAATTCCTGTATATAGCCACCTATGTATAAATCAGATCAACACATCGGAATCACTAGAAATGATTCCGTGTATTTATTTTATTGAGAAATATTTCAAACAGCCTGCAATTGACTCATTTTTACTATTTATTATTATAGTAGAACCTGTCTTGAAAGACCACCCCTTCTGCCAAAAAATATGGTTTTTCAAAACAGGTGGTCTCTCATAGCAGGTCATAATACCATATATTTAATAAATATGTGCATTCAAGACAAGTGGTCTCACACAACATACTGTATTGAGCCAATCAACAACTAGGGCATGCAAGATTCTAGAATACAGATGTCCCTCAAGGATCAGGTTATGCTGACATGGCCTCCATTCAATTATTTTGCTGGTCTACTTTGACCAAATTAGTTGTTGACATGAACTTGGCCAGCATAACATGTGGAGGAAGAACCCAGGGAAACCCTGGGAAGAACCACCAACCCACGAGAAGCTACTGGCAAGCTTTCTCACATACCCATGATAGCAGAGCCTAGACTCGAAACCCATTTAGACAGAGGTGAGATGGCAGTGATCCAGAACTGTGAGTGCTTTGGACACACTCGGTTACTCGTGAGTTGGGGTCACTAAACCCACATGACTTAAATAGAAATAAATATTATAAAATAATAATATGATATCAATACCTGTACTAAGAGACATAAATACCCAATTTAATGATCAAAGCACAACCAGTAAAAACATCAAGCTGAACCAAAGTCAGTGAAATGTGAAATAAAGTCTCAGTGACCTATCCATAACACTCAGCAAGATGCATCCATTCATGATTCCAGTTATAGCAGTATTGTACAGTAGATAAAACACCAATGTGGACAGAATTAAAATGAAAAAAACATAACATAATCTGGAGTTTTGATATTAAAGGTAGGTTACAATGCCCTCTTTTTGTAAGAGTATGGTATTTGTAAGGATGCATAAAATCGCTCAATTTCATGATTCTGGCATATAGTATTTAACACTGAAATCAAGTCAGTGAAATCAAGTCAGTGAGGCATGAAATATGGGTCACAGTAACCAGCTTTGTGATAATTGTGTAAAAGTCATCATGATACATAAAATGACACAAATTCATAATTCTTGGTAAACAGTAACAGTACATATACTAAAACATTTTTATCTCATTGAAGCTAACATTACAAATTTAACCTAAACCAGTAAAATGCATACTGCAAGTCACGGTGGTATTCTTCCATGTTAAATATGTGGTTCTAATAGATGTGCATCCAATCATCTACTCTGATGATTCTAGCATGAGCAGAGCTTGAAAAAAAAAAGTTTAAATAAAAAGTATAAAATATAGGTTACAGTACCTGAATTTGTGATAAGTGTTCTTCTGACCAAATTTTGTGATTCCAAGTATAATAGCATTTATACAGTGTGCAAGATTTGTGAGCAAAATACAAAAACTTAACTAAGAATATTCTGGTATGAAAACATGTAGCCCCCTCCTCTATGGGTTACTGAACCAATAATCCAATGGAGTTTTATTGGGCTATGAGAAAATAAATGCACTATGTCAAATTACGTTTTCTATACCTTACATTACTTAAGTTCCAGGTATAATAATGACACATGCAAATGTCTAACTTTATCACTATTTCCAAGTATAATGATGACATACACATGTCTACCTTTATCACTATTTTCCAGGTATAATGATGACATACACATGTCTACCTTTATCACTATTTTCCACGTATAATGATGACATGTAGATGTCTACCTTTATCACTGTTTCCAGGTATAATGATAACATGCAATGTCTACCTTTTTCACTATTTCCAGGTATAATGATGACATGTAGATGTCAACCTTTATCACTGTTTCCAGGTATAATGATGACATGCAAATGTCAACCTTTATCACTATTTCCAGGTATAATGATGACATGCAAATGTCTAACTTTATCGCTATTTCCAGGTATAATGATGACATACACATGTCTACCTTTATCACTATTTCCAGGTATAATGATGCCATACACATGCCTACCTTTATCACTATTTCCAGGTATAATGATACCATACACGTCTACCTTTATCACTATTTCCAGGTATAATGATGCCATACACATGTCTACCTTTATCATTATTTCCAGGTATAATGATGACATACACATGTCTACCTTTATCACTATTTCCAGGTATAATGATGACATGCAAATGTCTACATTTATCACTCTTTCCAGGTATAATGATAACAAGCAATGTCTACCTTTTCACTATTTTCAGGTATAATGATGACATGCAAATGGCAACCTTTATCACTGTTTCCAGGTATAATGATGACATGCAAATGTCAACCTTTATCGCTATTTCCAGGTATAATGATGACATACACATGTCTACCTTTATCACTACATGTATTTCCAGGTATATGGATGCCATACACATGCCTACCTTTATCACTATTTCCATGTATAATGACACCATACACGTCTACCTTTATCACTATTTCCAGGTATAATGATGCCATACACATGTCTACCTTTATCATTATTTCCAGGTATAATGATGACATACACATGTCTACCTTTATCACTATATCCAGGTATAATGATGACATGCAAATGTCTACATTTATCACTCTTTCCAGGTATAATGATAACATGCAATGTCTACCTTTTCACTATTTCCAGGTATAATGATGACATGCAAATGTCAACCTTTATCACAATTTCCAGGTATAATGATGACATGCAAATGTCAACCTTTATCACAATTTCCAGGTATAATGATGACATGCAAATGTCTACCTTTATCGCTATTTCCAGGTATAATGATGACATACACATGTCTACCTTTATCACTACATGTATTTCCAGGTATAATGATGCCATACACATGCCTACCTTTATCACTATTTCCATGTATAATGACACCATACACGTCTACCTTTATCACTATTTCCAGGTATAATGATGCCATACACATGTCTACCTTTATCATTATTTCCAGGTATAATGATGACATACACATGTCTACCTTTATCACTATATCCAGGTATAATGATGACATGCAAATGTCTACATTTATCACTCTTTCCAGGTATAATGATAACATGCAATGTCTACCTTTTCACTATTTCCAGGTATAATGATGACATGCAAATGTCAACCTTTATCACAATTTCCAGGTATAATGATGACATGCAAATGTCTACCTTTATCACTATTTCCAGGTATAATGATGACATCAGCATCACAGGTTGTAGCCTTCACCAACATAATCTTTTTATCATTGGGATATGACCATGCTCTTTGTTCCAGTCCAGGATCTTCTGGCTTTGCTGAATAAAAAAAAGAACATCTTGGGATGAAAAAAGTTTTTAATTTAAAACATTTTTTTATGGTAATTATTTTTTCTTTAATCCTGATCAGTCTTAATAACAGGTAAAAAATTTTAAATATTGGATGCAAATGATTTAAAAGGTTAACTTGTCAAAAGAAATTAAATTACTGCAGCCTTTAAATTACTAAATTACCACATAAAGTATTTTTAAAAGTATCTTAAGTCTAAAAATCCACTGTGTGACTTGCCTATCTCATCAAGTAAAACTGCTAAGCAATCAAGAATTAAGTTTTGGTTGTTGATGACCACATGAAAATTTTGACAGTAGATGTAATTCAATAAAAATGTGCACAATAATAATAATAATAATAATAATAATAATAATAATAATAATAATAATAATAATTTTATTTACAGAGGGTGACTCATTTAGTTAAGGATTATTCTCATATGAGGCTCTCTTAAGAAGAGTATATAACAATATTACTGTTAATTTCAATGTGTTTATTATTACAATACAAAATTCCAATATGATGTTATTAAAAAGACATGTATACTAATGATGTATCTTCTTATAAATGTAAGATATGTAACATTATAATATTCCTAAAGCATGAGGAAAAACCTGATTTCTGATAGCAATTAATTATGTCATTACCTAATTAGATGAGGTAGAAATTTTAGGACCTTGAATTGTAAGTTGGTTTTGGCAAACATTTCATCAATAAGTAAAAATTCAGCCAAACCATATAATGGCAGTCAATGTTTCTTATTACATGTACACCCAATAAATATGTATGTGGTTACAGAATGGTATCGATTCAGCCGAGGGCGATGTGATAAGTCATTTGAAGACTGTTTTGGGTTAACCCAGTGTTGTAACTTAAATACTGGTAGGTAAAGTTTACAAAGTGAACAAACCAATTTATTCTGAGTTAATAGGTAAATCAAAGAGATGCAAGATGCATGTTAAAGAACTAAAGTTATTATATATATTAAAGAGTGATTCAGAAAGCAATAAGCCTTAGTCATCAAAAATAAACTTAAAAACTCCAGGATGATGTAGCAAACAACATATTGACCTAGGTCATTCTGGAATGCACAACTTCCATTGATATAGAAAAAAACAACTGTATGTAGCACATTCAACATGCTGATCTGAATTTCAGATTACTTTTCTATACTGTTCTTCATTACCTTAATCTTATTAAAATATTAACTATTAATTGACCCATGTTTTTCAGGACAATTTTTAAACCTGAAATAGAATACTTTAAGAAAGTACTAAAGACAAATTCATGTTTGCACAGTTGATTTATATTTATAGTGCAATAACACCCAAACTGGATGGAGGTGTTTCATACTTCTGTATTAAGGTTCCATTAGTCATAAACATTCCATAGCTTTAAGGTGTAGACAGTAAGTTGCTGCTAAAATCCACACCTGGAAGACCTCTGAATAAGGGGTCAAATTGCTGCTAAAATCCACACCTGGAAGACCTCTGAATAAGGGGTCAAATTGCTGCTAAAATCCACACCTGGAAGACCTCTGAATAAGGGGTCAAATTGCTGCTAAAATCCACACCTGGAAGACCTCTGAATAAGGGGTCAAATTGCTGCTAAAATCCACACCTGGAAGACCTCTGAATAAGGGGTCAAATTGCTGCTAAAATCAACACCTGGAAGACCTCTGAATAAGGGGTCAAATTGCTGCTAAAATCCACATCTGGAAGACCTCTGAATAAGGGGTCAAATTGCTGCTAAAATCCACATCTGGAAGACCTCTGAATAAGGGGTCAAATTGCTGCTAAAATCCACATCTGGAAGACCTCTGAATAAGGGGTCAAATTGCTGAATGGACATTATAATGGCCACTGACTGACAACAAGAGATAAAGCATAAAAGAGGAGACAGAAAAAACATTCTTCTGTTTGACACCCTCATGGTCTTTTAAAAATATTTGAGTGAGCTTGCTCACGACGAAAGGAAGCAACAGTAGATTTGAATTGGGCTGTGCCCTAGAAAGTCTCACAGGACTGGTGAGAATCATAGCCCCTGACAATCTGGAAAGTTTGGGACATTGATATGGGGATATTGTTATTGGGACATTGATAGGAGGCATTGATATGGGGACATTGTTACAAGGACATTGAAAGGGAACATTGATATGGGGACATTGTTAGTAAACCTCCTTTACCACCTTATCAAATGTTCACAACACTTCCTCTTCCATCCTCTAATCCCACTGAGTGCAATAAAGCAGGCAAACTCAACAGATACCAAAAGAAGTATTTGGTGGGAATGTTTATTCTAGGAACTTGTCTGCACTGAAAAAATTCTTCACGCTCTGAGCATTAGTAGGACTATTTTATCTCATCTCCTTCCTGGCAGAAAGGAAGTACATGACCAAAGTTTCACTGACCTATCACTACTGATCAAAGCAGAAAGAATTGCCCATTCACCCATTCATCCTATCCAACTGGAGATAGTGAGGGTGATTCCCTATCTTTGCTGAAGGCAGCAAGTAGTTTTTGTTTTTTTCTTTGTTTTTTTATGGATTAACGTCATTTTTCAGCATAATATAGGCTATACATGTCGGCCAGTATTATTGATGGAGGAAGAACCCAGGTAAATCCCCCCAATCCAAGAACCACCGACCCACGAGAAGCTACTGGCAAGCTTTCTCACATAACTACATTAGCCGAATCTTAGACTTGAACCCACGCAGACTGAGGTGAGATGGCAGTGATCCATAACGGACATGGCTTTAGACCACTCGGACACTCGAGGGACCCCTAGGCAGCGAGTAGAGAAAAGAGCATACAAACTTCCTCTTTTGGCCTTTTAGGGCCCAATTGCCAAGGGGGAACTCAGAATTGGGGTTATTCCTTTGGCTATGATTGCATGGCATTAAAGAACTTCACACACTGACCCTGTGGTAGACCAGAATGATTTTGTTTCAAAGGGCCTGGAGATTATGCAAGGGAGTTGTGTTGCTGGTCTTGAAGATCCTCAGAAGCCATGGAGGCAATGCCCCACTGAAGAGAGTTTCTACCTTCAGGGAAGCAGCCCTACAAAGATTGGTAATGTAGTCCAGAAAGACTTTAGATGTGTCCAGAGTAATATCCCTGTCCATTTGGAAATCCCATAGTCATGGATAAGGATAATGCATGCATCACTGCTTCTGACAAACAATGAAGGTTAACTGGTGACAGAGATATGTAGGTGGGGGGAGGGATTACTGCAATAATTCTATCCATGCATTTTCTATTATATCCTTTATATTCTATCCTGCATTTTCTATTATATCCTGTATATTCTATCATGCATTTTCTATTATATCCTGTATATTCTATCCATGCATTTTCTATTATATCCTGTATATTCTATCCATGCATTTTCTATTATATCCTGTATATTCTATCCATGCATTTTCTATTATATCCTGTATATTCTATCCATGCATTTTCTATTATATCCTGTATATTCTATCCATGCATTTTCTATTATATCCTGTATATTCTATCATGCATTTTCTATTATATCCTGTATATGCTATCCATGCATTTTCTATTATATCCTGTATATTCTATCCATGCATTTTCTATTATATCCTGTATATTCTATCCATGCATTTTCTATTATATCCTGTATATTCTATCCATGCATTTTCTATTATATCCTGTATATTCTATCCATGCATTTTCTATTATATCCTGTATATTCTATCCATGCATTTTCTATTATATCCTGTATATTCTATCTATGCATTTTCTATTATATCCTGTATATGCTATCCATGCATTTTCTATTATATCCTGTATATTCTATCATGCATTTTCTATTATATCCTGTATATTCTATCTATGCATTTTCTATTTTATCCTGTATATTCTATCAATGCATTTTCTATTATATCCTGTATATTCTATCATGCATTTTCTATTATATCCTGTATATGCTATCCATGCATTTTCTATTATATCCTGTATATTCTATCCTGCATTATTTTGTTTAAATTTTCTGTTAGTTCTATGCTGTATATTTTATTTTGTCAACCTAAATAAATAAATTGTAAAGAAAGTGGTATGCCATTTTGCCAAGATATAAAATTACTGAGATTGTTAGAACAATAAATAATAAACAAGAGCGTTCTCTCTCTCTCTTTCTTGCAAGATACAGTAAATTAACCTATTTACAAGATACAGCAAATTAACCTATTTACAAGATACAGCAAATTAACCTATTTGCAAGATACAGCAAATTAACCTATTTACAAGATACAGCAAATTAACCTATTTGCAAGATACAGCAAATTAACCTATTTACAAGATACAGCAAATTAACCTATTTGCAAGATACAGTAAATTAACCTATTTGCAAGATACAGTAAATTAACCTATTTGCAAGATACAGTAAATTAACCTATTTACAAGATACAGCAAATTAACCTATTTGCAAGATACAGCAAATTAACCTATTTGCAAGATACAGTAAAGTAACCTATTTACAAAATACAGCAAATTAACCTATTTACAAGATACAGCAAATTAACCTATTTACAAGATACAGCAAATTAACCTATTTGCAAGATACAGCAAATTAACCTATTTACAAGATACAGCAAATTAACCTATTTGCAAGATACAGCAAATTAACCTATTTACAAGATACAGCAAATTAACCTATTTGCAAGATACAGTAAATTAACCTATTTGCAAGATACAGTAAATTAACCTATTTGCAAGATACAGTAAATTAACCTATTTACAAGATACAGCAAATTAACCTATTTGCAAGATACAGCAAATTAACCTATTTGCAAGATACAGTAAAGTAACCTATTTACAAAATACAGCAAATTAACCTATTTGCAAGATACAGTAAATTAACCTATTTACATTTACAAGATACAGCAAATTAACCTATTAGTTGGTGGAATAGAGGCTCAGGCTCCATGGATTGTCTTCCGTGACTAAAATCTGCAGGAACAATGAAAAAAAGAGTGTTTCCTCCTTCCCTCCCTCTTGTTTGATACAGCAGGTTAACCATTGTTTGTATGTGGAATAGGGAATATGTGACTATTCTACTATACATAGTATCTACAAAATAATGGCCCCTAGGGATTAATCTAGCAGCTCCATATGTTGTTATAATGGACATTACAGTAATGCTCCATTATAACAACAAAGGGAACAAGGTCTGAGAAGGTGCTTCTCTACCCACAAGGTGGTGTGGGGGACACAATTGACTTCCAATCTGGACCAAGCTCTGTGCAAATAGGTGGTGCTGCTCCTTCCACATGATGGTGTAGCTTACTCTCTGCCCTTCTGGATGGAAGAGAGTGCTGCTCCTCCCTCACAGGAGGGTGTGGCCTACTCTCTGCCCTAGCGGAAAATAGAGTGTAGTGGTCCTCTCTCATATGAGAGTGAAACTCGCTCTTTGTCCTTATTTACACCACTCCTTGATAACTCATGCCCTGAACCCAGTTATAAAACTGTTCGAAATGGATTCCATATTTTTTCAAAAACAGCAACAAATTGATCCCTATGAGTTGAATATGAAAAAGTCACATATATTGCTCATTTTTACCTAAAAAAAAGGAAATGCCTGAAAAGTGATACAAATAATTAATATATTTTGTTAGATTTTACTGGAAAAATATTTTTTCTCTATACACAGTAAAATATGGTGAAATAGTGACCAATGAAAGATTCTGTTCAATGCAAATATGTGGCAAAGTTGAAAGAGATAAACACCAATTGAATGTCTTATCAGGTGAAATTCATATTTTAAAACTTTTATTTCTTTTCTAAAATTTTAACAGTAAAGTCGTGGCATGTTCTCTTCCATTAAAACATGCAAAATTTCAATCAATCAATAGATCAATACTTGCAAGCACTTCTGTGAGAACCTTATTCCAGTTTGGCTGTGTAAAGGAATCACAGAACAAATTAAGCAAAATAATTACGCTTTGAATGATAATCTTTGTATCATAGAAAGGATTCATAACGGTGAAGGAAGACTACATTTTTTAAGTGAGCTCAAAATTGCTGAGTCAACACTCTTAGGCTGGCTTAAGGATGAGTAGAAATTTCATGATAACTTGCATGATGGTAATTCTGGGTTCAAACAAAAACAGATATGGACTGCAAAAGATAAGGAATTATATATGAATACATAAAACCATTCATTTATAAACACCTATAAATATAGCACACATACTTGAATGCATAAAACCATTCATTTATAAACAACTATAAACATAATAAACATACTTGAATACATAAAACCATTCATATATAAACACCTATAAGCATAGCACACATATATATGAATACACAAATCCATTCATTTATAAACACCTATAAACATAGTACACATACTTGAATACATAAAACTATTCATTTATAAACACCTATAAACATAGTACACATATTTGAATACATAAAACCATTCATTTATAAACATAGTACACATATATCAATACACAAAACCATTCACTTATAAACACCTATAAACATAGTACACATATTTGAATACATAAAATCATTCATTTATAAACACCTATAAACATAGTACACATATTTGAATACATAAAACCATTCATTTATAAACACCTATAAACATAGTACACATATTTGAATACATAAAACCATTCATTTATAAACATAGTACACATATTTGAATACATAAAATCATTCATTTATAAACACCTATAAACATAGTACACATATTTGAATACATAAAACCATTCATTTATAAACACCTATAAACATAGTACACATATTTGAATACATAAAACCATTCATTTATAAACATAGTACACATATATCAATACACAAAACCATTCACTTATAAACACCTATAAACATAGTACACATATTTGAATACATAAAATCATTCATTTATAAACACCTATAAACATAGTACACATAAATGAATACATAAAACCATTGGAGCACCACTGATGACCTGACAACCAGCTTCCTCCATTCCAGTCTGTTCTCTGATAATCTCAGTGTGTCACTCAATTTTAGTCCTGTCCACTCTGAGATGTTATCCTCCCATCTTCTCCTCTGTCTTCCTCTCCTATGCCCTTCCTGCACAGTACCTTGCATGACTGTCTTAGCAAGCCCTGTTGATCGTGTGACATGTCCATACCACTTCATTTTGCATTTCTTCACAATGGCCAATAGCTCTTTATAGGGCCCAATGGCTTGCCTAATTCTGTTTCCCACTTCCTCATTTGTGACATGATCTCTATATGAAATGCCAAGCAACCTTCGAAAGCATCTCATTTCAACAGCTTGTATCCTCTTTTCGAGATCCGCTGTGAAGGTCCATGACTCACAGGCATATAGGAACACAGATGCAACCAAGGAGCGCATCAGTCTGATTTTTGAGCTGACTGAGGTGTTTCTGTCTTTCCAAATTCTCTTCAGCCTTGCCATTGCTGTCACTGTCAGCACAATCCTGGACAATATTTCTGGTTTTGATCCCTCATCTGCCACGATGGCTCCTAACTACCTGAATTTATTAACTGGCCACTACTCATGATGTCAGTGCTGATGCCACTGGTGTTGTTGGTCATGAATTTGATCTTCTCTGCACTGATTTCCATACCAAAAGCAGTAGCTGTCCTGTCCAGTTTTTCCACCAACTGAGATAGCTCCTCATTTCCTGCAAGGCCATCAATGTCATCAGCAAAGCGCAGATTCGTTATTATTCTGCCTCCAATACTGACAGTTCCTTTATGGTCTTCCAGTGCATCCATCATGATTCTTTCAAGGAAGATGTTAAAGAGAGTAGGTGAAAGCATGCAGCCCTGTCTGACTCCCACAGTTGTCCTAAACCAATCTCCTATTTGACCATTGAAGCAGACTGCGCTGGTGGCCTTGCTGTAAAGGCTTTCTATGACTTTGATCAGGTTGGCATTGATGTTGTACAGCTTCATGGTGGACCAAAGGGCTGCATGCCATACCCTGTCAAACACTTTCTTAAAATCTATAAAGACATGATAAAGGTCTTGTTGGTGCTGGAGGTATTTCTCACATGATAGTATTCTCAGGTTGAAAATCGGTTCAGGTGCTTCACCCTAGTCTGAAGCCTGCCTGTTCTTCAGCTATGATTTCCTCTGCCCGCGGCTACAATCTGTTTAATATGATTTTTAGCGTGACTTTGCTTGGGTGGCATATAAGGCTGATCGTACAATAGTTCTGACATTGCTGCAAATTGCCTTTTTTCAGGAGAGTTACTATGAATGACTGCATTCATGGTGTTGGCCATTCCCCTGTCTGCCAGATCTTGTTGCAGATTGTTAGTAGGGCACTTATCATGGCTTCACCCCCTTCTTGGACTAGTTCTGCAGGGATGTTGTCTACTCCTGCTGCCTTTTCTTTTTCAATGATTTCACTGCAGCCTCTACTTCTCGGAGGATGGGGTAGTTGTCAATGTTGGTCACTGGTGGGGTGTTGAGTATGTCTGGATCCCCTGTAGGTCTGTGGTTGTACAGGTCGGAGCAGTATTCTGTCCATCTCTTAAGAATGTCTTGTTCTTCTGTAAGACATTTACCTCCCTTATCTTGAATGATGGAGGAGCATCCTTGTTTTACATTGGTCAGGTCTTTCACCAGTTGGTATGCTTTTTTGCTATTATTTTTCTTTGGAAATGTTTTCTATATCTTTACACTGGTCTTCAATCCATGTCTCCCTTGCCTTTTTCATGCTTTTCTTGATAAACTGGTTGATTTCCATGTATTGTTTTGCTCCTTCTACTTCTGACTTCTTGTTCTTTAGCTCTCGACGCTTGTCACACAGATCAAGTATGTCAATTGTAACCCAAGGTTTCTTTGGTCGTCGATGTTTGCTAAGGATCTCACTGGCTGTTTTGGTCACTGCTATGTTAAATGTGTTGATCAATGTTTCTGTAGCTGTGTTCTCTGCACTAAGAAGTAACAGCGGTGCAAATTTTCCTCCTATCTTTGCCTGGAAGGTTTCCGATACCTCTGGGTCTTTTAGCTTGTCAAGGTTGAACTTGATTCTTGTGGGGCCTTGTTTGTCGACTTTCTTTAGATGTAGTCGGAGGGTCATCATCACTAAGTTATGGTCACTTTCAATGTCTGCTCCTGGGAAACTTCTTGTCTTGGCAATGTTTACACTGGTGTGGAAACGTCTCTTCACCATGATATAATCAATCTGGTTATGGTGTTCTCCGTTCGGGCTATGCCAGGTCTACCTTCTGGTTGCTTTGTGTTGACCAAACGTGCTCATCATCTTCAGATCATTGAAGCTGGCAAATTCCAGGAGCCTTAAGCCTCTGTCATTGGTCTCTGCATTGCAGTAGCATCCACGTGTCTTTCCAGTTATCAATGGCATCCTCTCCTATTTTGGCATTCCAGTCTCCTTGCACCACAAGAATGTCTTTTTTGGGTTCTGGTCCAGGACTTCTAGCAGTTGGTCATAAAAATCCTCTAATTCTTCATCATCATGGTCTGTAGTTGGAGCAAAAGCTTGCACAATGGTGATATTGAGTGGTGTTGCCCTCAAGCGTATGATGATAAGCCTGCTGGAGACTGGCCGACAACTCATGACAGTGTTCACGGTGTCTTTGTGGACGAGAAATCTGACACCATGTTCATGTTTATAGCAGTATAGCAAACATAAACATACACAAAACTACACTCAAGCAGTATGAGCAAATATACACAACTATACACAAGCAGTATGAGAAAATCAGACGTGTAAAACTGAATTGTCACATAGCTAGAATAATGTGGATTATATAATTATTATCTGTAACTTTGGATCAGGTCAAAAGACATCCCTTATAGCTTAATATGTAACCCTGCACATAAAGTCTTTTATTATTATTATTATTATTATTATTATTTTTATTTATTATTATTATTATTATTATTTTTTTTATTATTATTATTATTATTATTATTATTATTATTATTATTATTATTATTTTAATTATTATTATTATTGTTGTGATTATTAGTATTATTATTATATCTTAATAAGTAGCCTAGCACATGAAAATCCTTACCATTCTTGACTCCTTCTGGTATCCCAGCATTCTCTGTTGCAGAGGATTTCACTCTTTTGGTTCTAGGGGGAGGAATAGGACCTGTCTCTTCTTCTGTTGCCATGTCTAAATAGGAAATATCAAAAAAATGTTATAGTAGGTATGGTAGTAATTATGGTAAATGTTATATGAGGAAGGGTATTTACTATGGCAAATGTTATAGTAGGTATGGTATTTTCTATGGTAAATGTTGTATTAGGTATGGTATTAACTATGGTAAATGTTATAGTAGGTATGGTATTTACTATGGTAAATATTATAGTAGGTATGGTATTAACTATGGTAAATGTTATAGTAGGTATGGTATTAACTATGGTAAATATTATAGTAGCTATGGTATTCACTATAATGGTAAATGTTATAGTAGGTATTGTTACGTATATTTGATTAAAAACAGTTATTTTTGTTTGTTTGTCAGATTCAAATTTGACATTTTGGATTTAAATTTCATTAATTGGGAGATATATGTTTTGGATGACTTGTAAACATTTGATGTTGACCTCATTTCTGACCTTGTTTCAGAGTGTAAACAAGCTTTAAAATGATTGGCTGATTCCAAGGACATCTTTCTATTTTTAGTTCTCAAGGGTAAACATAACTGATTTTCAGCTGATTCTCATAAGGTGTATACGTGATTTTTTTAATGTGAATTTGTTCTAAAGCTTCTTGAATATCACGTGACCCCTTCCTGTTTACGTAAAAACCAGTATATAGTTGTGTTTGAGAGGGAAACTGTTCAGTAGAAGACTGGGATTTTAGAATACTAAGTTGTATTGTTTGAGTTATTTTAAATTACCTTGTACTGGAAATTATTTCAATTCGTTTGGATCAAGAGGAATTTATTATTGTGTTATTTATCTGGAAAATATTTGTGCTCATTGAAATTTCATAAGACCAGAACTGACTTCATCACGTGACATCGTCTTCCATCTTGGATACTTCACAAAGATTCGAACTGGAATTATTAGGACATTTTATTACCAGGACTTTTGCAATTTCATAAGTGGATTATATTGTGAATTCTTTCTGGATTATTGATTCTTAAAACCGTAAGTTTATTTTATCTTTTCTGAAAATTATTTGTACTCAGTATATTTTTATAAGATTTTAAAAACTTGTTATTTGCACTCTTTCTATGTTACTGTTTATTCGAGCCTAAACACATAACAGTATGGTATTTCTATGGTAAATGTTATAGTAAGTATGGTATTTACTATGGTAAATGTTATAGTACCGGTAAGTATGGTATTTACTATGGTAAATGTTATATTAGATATAATATTTACTATGGTAAATGTTATATTAGATATGGTATTTACTATGGTAAATACTAATATGAGATAATGAGTCACTGTCATGTTTGCTACAGTGACCATTTTTTTTAATTCTCCCTATTATAAAGTACAAAACCCATAATATCATGGATGTGACAGCTGTCATCTGATTTAAACAAAATGACTGATGATGGAGTGAAAACAAAATGAGATGAAAAAAGAATGGGAATGACAAACGAGAAATAGTAAAAGACTTTTCTGTATAAAGTTAAATATAGAGAAGACATTAGCTAAACCTAATATCCATGAAAGTATCTGCCAGGAAAGTTACAAGTATCATAACCATGTCATTTTGAAGATGACAATAGTAAGCAAAGTTTGAATAATTTTGTTTACCACTGACTTATATTAAAATCTAAGACACATAAAATGATCAATATGTAGGTCAAATGTTTTCTGAGAATGTTTTATGTTTGTAGACAAAACTTGAGCTCAAATATTTGTAAATAACTTTAAACAATTAGAAAAGTCAAGTTGACCATAACTCCTAATATAATATCCAGTTCAATTACAGACAAAAGTCAAGTTAGCCATAACTACTACTACATACAGTTCAATCACAGACAAAAGTCAAGTTGACCATAACTACTATATACAGTTCAATCACAGACAAAAGTCAAGTTGGCCATAACTACTACTATATACAGTTCAATCACAGACAAAAGTCAAGTTGACCATAACTACTATATACAGTTCAATCACAGACAAAAGTCAAGTTGGCCATAACTACTATATACAGTTCAATCACAGACAAAAGTCAAGTTGGCCATAACTACTACTATATACAGTTCAATCACAGACAAAAGTCAAGTTGACCATAACTACTATATACAGTTCAATCACAGACAAAAGTCAAGCACACAAAAATAAATTAAATATTAAATGTACAGTTATATAGTTTAATGCCAAAAGAAAGCCTGTATCATTCATTATCACTGCAGATCTACGTCTTTCCCCTTATCTGTAAAATTGTCTTGTAATGATGTTATAGAGCTCATAAGTAGGGTACAACCTAGATTATATTTCCTCATTTACCTACACTTTTTGTCCCCAAAATCAATAGTCTTGTATCTTAATTAAATTACAATCCTTCCACAAAGTTTATTCTATGTCTGTGATGTAGAGAACTGAGGTGATTGTGACCTGGACCTTTCACTCTCTGACTACACAATGGACCCTAACCCTAACCCCAATTTTTATACCTAATTGAAGACTATCTATAAAGTTTGATACATGTCAATGATATATAACATATGTTATTCTTTCAGTTACATGGGCTTGACTATGATAACCTGATCTAAAATTGTTTGACTTCTTCCTTATGCCAAAAATAAGACATGCACATAGTTTGGAGAATCTGAGTTCTTGTAGGGAAACAAAACTGGGAACAAACAGATAACATTTTCAGTCTTATGTTTCACTTGTGTGGTGAAGCATGGAGAACTATGACTAATGACTTGACTTCGTTTGATTTTAAATTATGAGGGAATGGCATTGAAATTAGGAGATTGGCAGCAAATGCCAGCCAACTGAAACTGGATTGGATGGCAAAGCTGCTGAGGGTACAATATGTCCTCATTATTAAAGATAATATGTCCTCATTATTAAACACAGTATGTCCTCATTATTAAAGACAATGTGTTCTAATTGTTAGAGGACAATATGTCCTCATTGTTAAAGACAACATGTCCTCACTATTAAAGACAATGTATCCTCATTTTTAAAGACAATATGTCTTCATTATTAAAAATAGTATGTCCTCATTGTCAAAGACAGTATGTCCTCATTGTTAAAGACATTATGTCCTCAGTACTAAATACCATATGTCCTCATTATTAAAGACAATGTCTTCTTTATTAAAAACAATATGTCCTCAATATTAAAGTTCATGAGAAAGTGAATGTCCTGAAGTCTTAATTGTTTTTAGCTATTGAAATCTGAAAATTGTTATCCCCAGTAAATTAGCTGAAGCAGGTGTTTCTGAAGGAAATATAACTGTACTTAGCAGACATTGTGCTGCTCTTTGGCTTATCTGCAGCATTTGGACATTGTGTCATGTGTTTTTGAATCTTTGGCGCAGCACCATCCATGTCTCTGATATTTTGCTGGAGTTGCATTTGCTCCTTTGCTGTCCTATAGATGACTTCATCTACATACTTCACTTCTTTCTCTAAGCCTTTAAGTTCAAATTCGACTCTACTTTGTGTCTCAAATATTTCAATGCTGACAAAATGTTCTTTTGCTATCTGATTAAATGTTTCCATATGTTCCATCAAAAGCTTTCTAAATACATTTTTATCATTCAATTTAATTGATTTTACCATATTCTTACCAGAATCAGAAATTTCTGAGGGCAAGTTATTCTTTTCCACATCTAAATTGGTGGCACCGAAATCAGATTTACAGTTTGGTTTTCCATCTCTTCCATCAGGTGTCTCAGTAACACAAGTTTTGGAATGCATTGTACCTCTTTTGCTGCTGAGAATTTTCTGCACTGCAGCATCAACACCTCCAAATATGTCACCTGCAGTAGTCACAAGTACGCCAGTAGGAGATTCTAGTAGATTAATCACAATTTTTCCCCCATGTTTCTTCATTAGCTCTTTTAATAATTGGATTTGCTCAGAGGACAACTCTGAATGTTTTTTTGACAATGGATAAGGTCTTTCTTTAATACAATCTCTGATATTCTTATCAATACCCTTTAACAGTTCAGGATCTTTGGAAAAGAGATGTATTTCTTTAGTCAGATGGTTTGGTATCCAGATCACTGGAAGCTTTGGTAAGGACTTGTCAATATAGTACCACATTTCTGAAGAAGTGAAAATTTCAAACTGGTAACCTGGAGAGAAGACTTCCTCATGGACCTCTTTATGAGCCATCTTGAGGAGTTCTTCAAGATGTCCTGCAGCAGCTTTGACTTCATCCCTAGGACCCTTTAGCAGAAAGGCATTCTTGATTTTATTCTGGATGATCTCTGTACTGGGAAATTTGAGTAATATTTCCTTAAGATATTCAAATCTTGTCATCACCATCTGCCACATGAAGTCTGCCATAACCATTTCTTTGTGACTGTTGAAGGATTTTGTAGTATCTCTTATTACCTCTATAATTATTTGCATCACAAGCTGCTGCTGATACTTAGGACATACTGTATATACAGTTACTGGGTTATCATCACCAACAATTTCAACCCAGACACCGTTTAATTCTTGTCCATCTTTGATTCTTTTTCTGACTTGATCTTGTATTTTAGGATCAATTCCAATTGTCTCAATGGACAAAGACTCCTCTGCACATATTTTAATATTGTGAAACATACCACCAATAAAGTCTTTTACAGCTGATTCGTTATGAACATTTGCGTCTGAGACATCAAATATGAAGAATTCTTTCAAATTATCATCAAAAGATAATGACACCTTACAATGATGATTCGTTTCTATGGCATCTAACATCTTTTTTCCACAGTCTGTTTGAGTGTAAAAATTCCAAATCTGCAGAAAATTCATGCTGCATGACACCATGTGTTTTGAAATAACAGCTTCATACTTCTTTCCCTGTTTCTTGCGATACTTTATCAATAGTTTAAGGACTGGTTCATTTCCTAAAATAAAAAAACAACAATTAATGACAATGAGGATTTGGGTATTTCCTAAAATAAAATAAAAGCTATTAGTTACAATGAGGATTTGGGTATTTCCTAAAATAAAATAAAGGCAATTAAATACAATGAGGATTTGGGTATTTCCTAAAATAAAAAAACAAACAATTAATGACAATGAGGATTTGGGTATTTCCTAAAATAAAATAAAAGCTATTAGTTACAATGAGGATTTGGGTATTTCCTAAAATAAAATAAAGGCAATTAATTACAATGAGGATTTGGGTATTTCCTAAAATAAAATAAAGGCAATTAATTACAATGAGAATTTGGGTATTTCCTAAAATAAAATAAAATAAAAGCTATTAGTTACAATGAGGATTTGGGTATTTCCTAAAATAAAATAAAGGCAATTAATTACAATGAGGATTTGGGTACTTCCTAAAATAAAATAAAGGCAATTAATTACAATGAGGATTTGGGTACTTCCTAAAATAAAATAAAGGCAATTAATGACAATGAGGATTTGGGTATTTCCTAAAATAAAATAAAGGCAATTAATTACAATGAGGATTTGGGTATTTCCTAAAATAAAATAAAGGCAATTAATTACAATGAGGATTTGGGTATTTCCTAAAATAAAATAAAAGCTATTAATTACAATGAGGATTTGGGTATTTCCTAAAATAAAATAAAGGCAATTAGTTACAATGAGGATTTGGGTATTTCCTAAAATAAAATAAAGGCAATTAATTACAATGAGGATTTGGGTATTTCCTAAAATAAAATAAAGGCAATTAATTACAATGAGGATTTGGGTATTTCCTAAAATAAAATAAAGGCAATTAATTACAAAGAGGATGTAAATGACTGCTTACTGATGTGTTCATTATTCTGTATATACAAGTTAATCCATGACACCATAATGATATGACATTTATAGATTTTCATACCTTTAAATGTTCGGGGTCTTCATCTTTAGAAAGGTGCAAGTTTGGGCAATAAGTTCAATGTTCTATTAATTGCAATGAAATTACAACACTAATATTTAAACACAGTATTAAACAAAGTTATATTATGGGGAATATACTATTTGTCAGGATTATCTTCCCAGTAATGCAAATGAAAGCTACATGTAGCAAGTTGCAGATGACTAATGATAAAACTGAGGACATTCTGATTATAACACAAAGACTTTCTCATTCAAATCCTTTACCTCAAACAATAAATATCAGCAACACCAACATTAATTTCACACAGTCAGTACAAAACCTAGGTGTTACTCTGGAGTCAATACTCTCACATTGCACCAATATGTCATGAACTATTGCAAGGCTGTATTTCTTAAGCTGAGAAGCATCAGCTCCATTTGCAAATATCTTTCAAATGATGCCACTAAAATGCTAGTGTGTACATAAGCACTTTCAAGTCTCAATATCTACTCCAGAAACTTCAAAAAGTTCAAAACACAGCTGCTCAGATCATCCTTAGAGTACCACGATCAGAGCACACCTCCTGGCTACCCAACACTGGCTGTCCATTTGATGCATTTCACTGATGAACTCCAGTCCAACATATATCTGGCCTCACCCATGTGTACACACCAGCAAGATACTTATGCTCCTCTTCTGGCAATCATATACTCATTATTCTCACTATGAAAATGAAGTCATATGGACAACATTCTTTTGCATACCAGGGCCCAGCAATATGGAATGAATTGCCCATTGAAATCTGACACAAAGACACAGTGGTCCCTTTCAAGGGTGCTCTTAACATTCACCTTTTCAACTCGAAAACAAACTTAAAGACCTAATAATGTTTCCTCAAAAGTCCTCTTTATTAATATTATTATTATTATTATTATTATTATTATTATTATTATTATTATTTA